>KZ807931.1:310246-323332 GCA_000696205.2 Oncopeltus fasciatus
GACAATGTCCGCTCCTTCGAGCATAAGACGATGTATTCGTCTTTCTCGTAGCAGGAGATCCAGGTTCGAGCCCTGGTTGGGACAGTTAGATTCTTTATTCTATTCCCTTGCATTAATTGATCTAAGTTATTTGCGTTCATTGAGAGAATCACACATTGAAACCCTGGGACTATAGTATGCCACACTTCAAAGTGTTTTCCCCCAAGTGGAATCATCCAGTGGTTTTGACGGCATGTGCACCGAAACGTCCAGAGGACTGGAGGAATCTAATGGGAAGACTAGCCGAGGATAAGATGGCGGTGGTCTCACGAACCTGATGTATACGTCCGCTGTGACGCTCACACGCATGAATGGCGGGGGAGGAGGGGATTCATAGGAAACCGAAACACGTACGTCGACAGGAAACGGAGAAGGGCACTAGCTTACCTAAGGTTTATTTTGTTTTGGGCAGGGCCGTCTAAGGAAGACCCTTATAGAGGCCCGCGGTCCCATTCTCTTTGGGCAGTAAATCGTATGCACTTGGGATTCAACACCAACCTGCTTCTGACAAGTGCTTCAGAATTGCTGATGCTCTCGGCGGAAGTGAAGAAAGCCCAATTTACATTATAAAGAAATAGAAACATAACTACAGACTAGAGTTAAATCTATCTTATGACAGATATCTAACCCTCGGGTATATTCTAACCTAATTTGTCGTTAACAAACTATGTACAACAGGTAATTATTTCCCTTCAGATTCAACCCCTAAGGGACAAGAAGGGAAGGGGCTATATACAGGTTGCTATCCTATTTCAAACGTCCATGGCTCTGGTTGGCTTCTATAAAAGATAAAACGATAAAAGGTTGGCCAGAGCAGAATTTGAACCCATGGGGGTTGCGGATCCCTTGGCTACCCCTACGAGCTACAAGAAGGAATTAATCAATAATGCCCTATATGATATAATAATAATTTAATGCACTACAATGATGAAAACACTAACACCTTTTTATTAGTGGATGATTAACTTTAAGAATGAGATTCATAAACGGTATCATGGAAATGAAGAGTGATTATGTCTTATTACCCGTGAGTTCACTATTTGCTTAATACATTATTAACTAATGTTTAGAACTGTTTTTTTTTCTCCCTTATTGCAATCAAAAGTATAAAGACTATTTTATACTCGTACTAAATAAGCCTACAATTATTATGCTTCATGATAATAGCCATAATTAGTAATGTAAACAAGTAATAATTTGTAAGCTCTCACAGATAATAACTTTGAGCAAAAAGATTAATCGGTTAGTTTGGATTAATAATAAAGTTTTATGGTAAAATATTTGGTTTTAAGCTTACGTTTCAGCAATCTGGAAAATATTTCATTGCATTGCTCTTTTCCTAGCAATTCCTGAAAGTGGATTCACCTCAGATCTCTTTCAAAAACCACCAGCTGAAGCTCTACGTCATTTAGCCGCCACATCTGAAACGAAAAAATTAGATATGAAACTTAGTCAATTATTAACAATTAATGAGAGGGAATAGAATAAAAAAATCTATCTGTAACCAGCCAGGACTCGAATCTAGACCTCCTGCTATCCGGGCCGGTATGCTAAACCATTACACCACCGGGACGAGCTAGATAACTTATTAAATTCCCACCTCAATAATACAGTAGTCAAATATAAATCTCTCCCTCTCTCCCACACATGTACACTGTATGGGCGAACTATGACAAACGATTATACACGAGGACTTCGGTTGAAGAAGCTCTTCACTTATAGAGGAGAAACCAAACAAGGGCAAATTTTGAAATTATTAAGAATCATACATTTTGGATGGAAACATGATGAGGGTCTCAGGCAGACAAAAAACCGTTTGAATGGAATGAAGGGGCAAAAAGACAGCGACAGTTTTGAGCAGTGTGGGAGAAAGAATGAAAGAGAACTGTGAAAGATAAGAGGGGGAACGAGGAAGGAATACAAATCCGAAAGTGGACGAACATCAGGAGGCAGGAAACGGAGCAGTACCAGCTTTTTAACTGCTTCGTCTCGTTCTCCTTTTCTCACAGTCATAAATATGTGAAAAAGGCGTCATTTCTGACGAGAAATGGACTTCCGAATGATTATTTTACGTCCTTTAATCATTCTTGGGGAATGGAAATGTGGAAATGCAGTGAAAACTGTACAAATGAGAGAACTTGTCGACAACTTATCTAAAGTAAGCCTACCGCTTTTCGATGCAGCGGTAAATGTTCCTAATACTAAAACTAATGTGACCATACATGACAGCTGTTCAATTTTAATGTTTTCTAACATTAAACGGTAATTATCGTATATTTTTAAATTGATTGAAATTTAACAATATTATAGGCGCGCGCGAACGCATGAGTGTGTGTGATACGTATTGAAGAATTATGTAAATGTAATGAACTTAACATGAAAACGGTTGGAAATTAGAAAATTAACAACCATTCTTGATTTAAATTATTTATTATTGGTAATATTTGTAATAATAAAGAACATTGAACCCATTTCAAAGCGACTGCCTTTACCTTACTTCCATCTTCTCATTTTACAGGTATGGACATACACTTAGAGAAAGAAAAATTCTCATACCTTCTATTCTCCGTCTTCATTGGTTTCTGTACACCATCTCCCGTTGGCGAGCGCTTTCGGACATTCTCCATCTTCTGGCCGAATACATACGTTCACTGTCACGGTCCGTATTCAACTGTATTCGGCCAGAAGATGGACAATGTCCGAAAGCGCTCGCCAACGGGAGATGGTTTGCAGATACCAATGAAGACGGATAATAGAAGGTATGAGAGTTCTATATTCATTGGTGGTAGAAATAATAATAACCCTTTAGATTATTTACCTAAAGAAAAATTACTTGAAAATGCCCGAAAATAGTTTTTTAGATTCTTTTAGGAAAATGTCTCTTCGGTGACATTATCGGCTCAATAAAACGCCATTAACAACCATAATATTCATTCGAAATTAGATATTATTTTTATTTGAATTGTTTAGTACATCAAGACCAGACAAAGTTGGTATCTTCATGTTGACAAATAAGTCAATTATAATATTTGTTTTATGTGCCAATTACACATAATGTATTTGGACATAAATGCTCAGATAAATGTCTAGGTAAATCTGCGTATTGTTTTTGAGTTTAATCAGAAAGGATCTGGAAGTTTNTGAGCTGTGAGAAAAGGCATCCAATCCATCAATAATTGATTTTTCTCGAGCGCAGCAATTATACCCCTTTCATAGCAGGATTTGAGAATGTCGCGAGGACATGGCTGATTGTGATTCAGCGAGGGTGTCGATTATGGTCGCCAGCGGGATGCCTGGGAGCGGGGAAACTGACGCCAAGCTCTCCATGCAGAATCCCAATCAGCTGTGACACCGGGTTATGACAGGACTGTTGGGCAACCTCCTCAACGCCAAGGCGACCAGCGCACTTGAGGTGTCTTCGTGGTCCTCAGACAACCTAACCCGACCCAAACCTTCCCATCGGGGCCTGCCTCCAAGTCTCACATTACACCCATGCAATCTTTGTGATCTGTAGAGCTTTCACTCATCCAAGCTGAATCCAAGAGCAAATCCTTCTTCTTTTCTTCTTTATTAAACCAAAGAAAAATATGACATTTCTAATAAAGCATATCATATGGATTGATCAATATATGCGAAATCCCTTTATTTTGATGTTGCTTACTACTTCAAAAAGATGGTTGAAATTATTTTTTTCCATGCTCCTCGGTACAAAACGTCCGCAGACATATTCTCACCATAACCTGCTCATACCTACGGGTAAAAGGTTCGCTATAGGTGGTGTACCAATTACACTCACACTACCATAGCCCACAAACTTGTATACATCACCTTTTTACTAATAAACGAGGCAGTAGTAAAAAAAAAAAGTTTTCTTCCATCGGTCCATCTGCTGTCAGTTCTGATTCCTTTACGTTAAGTCACCATTAAATGGTGTCGAAATTTAATTGCGCTGGTGTCAAAAATATATCCAATGATTCATTCATAGTTTTAAAGTAATAAATGTGTACAGTGTAGAGGTGTTCCGGAGTGAACACGCTCACAAAATGAAGTATCGCGTGCAACCGCCGCCATCTTGCCCATCGCTATTGTTGTCATTAGTCTCTTTCTCTCACTCCAGACACTAATTACATGGCTCTGTCTCTCTCGCTCCCCGCCATCCTGGTGCTACTATTCACAGCCCTCGGCACTGTGTGGAACGCAACGACCGGTCAAAACGGGCCAATGACAGAGCTCTCGTCGTTCGTTCCACTCCGAGTCCTCCACATCCATCCACTTTGAAAACTCTACAGTTGACGAAATACAACCAAAAGGATGACCTTACAGTCTCAAATTTCCATTACATTCAAATTGAGCTGCAGCACTGATTTTTTTGATAATTGATGAATGATGTGACTAAAACACTGTGAAAATCGCGTTTTTTTAAGGTTTATAAGGACGTTTTCTTTCCTTTAAACCACTGTAATTTGTATCTGAAGATATATTTTCCTTAAGAGGAACTTATTGCATTGGGACCAGGGCAGAATTTAAATCTTACCAAAGTATTAATTTTAAGCTGATGAAATTTGCTTGGTCTTTTCTAAGTAGCTGGGTTTTGAGTTCAAAATTAGGCGACAAATAATAAAGCCTTTTCTTTATAAGAAAATGCATTTATAAAGTATTTAACGCTTTCAAATTAGAATGCCAAGACTCTTCCTGCTATTGTTAGCATCTTATCAATCATTAACAAGCCTTCATAGGTCAAAAGAGCCAAAGGATTAAATAAATTCTTCTCATGTGAAAGACAAGAGGCATTTGGCTTTCTCTTTCTACTCTTCTTATTGGGCATTCTTCATTTGCTTATTCGGTCCTATTTAGATGATTATAAATATAATAAGGCGTTCTAAATTATCTATATCAATAATAAAACTCTCTTGTGCCCCGTTAAATGAAGGACCGAATTCGTTATAAATGTTTCTTTTCGGAAATGTTTGTTAACAGCTATAATCTCTCGAAAAGGTTAGTATCTTCGGCGTTGTTAGACTTAAGAAAAAAATACATATCTGACAACAAGTGTTGTCAGTTGAATTGCAATTTTCTTCATCTTTCAAATACTTTTAAGATGCTTAAGAATGTAAATAGGAGGACTGGGCTGGCTCTTATTATTTAAAAAAAAGAAAACTAATTCAGAATTTGATTTTTTATGCAGGCTACAGGTTAAACATGTTATTGAATGAAACAGGTCAGGGAAGGAACGGGTGAAGAGGGAAGAGGGAGGCCTAATTGAAAAATTGTTAACATCTTCGTTCTTCGTTATTTTTAGTGTTATAACAAAACTTTGTGGATAAATATAGATTTTTAACCTCCAAGGTTTGTAGCAACTTTTTGAAAAATGTATTTTAATATTCTTAGATGATTTTAGTTGGGGTTCGGTCAAGGTAGATCCAAAAAACACAAATTTAAAAAAATGTATTTTTTAATAAAGGATTATCTGCCAACGTTTCGGCTTACATTGTAAGCCATCTTCANAGTTAATCCTTTATTAAAAAATACATTTTTTTAAATTTGTGTTTTTTGGATCTACCTTGACCGAACCCCAACTAAAATCATCTAAAATTAATTTCTATAATCAACAAACTCTCCTTTTGTATTTTAATATATATATTTTCGCTCATACTGAGTTTTGTTTAGTTTTTAACAAACATTTTATATTTTCGTAATAATTTCAGCATGACTATGCTCTAAGTCATTAACTTTATCCATTTTTTTTCACTTTTTCTTTCTTATATCAAGTGAAACTAATGCTAGCTCATGTTTCAGAAATTACGGTTAGTTAATAGAATAATTTTCATTCTTTTTTTAAAGTAGTACAGTGATCAATATTTTATATAACAAGAATAGCTTTTACGCTTATTTAATTTTAGGTGAGTATTTAGAATAAATCTAATAATAATAAATCGGATTGACCAACCAAATGGGGCTATTAAGTCCTAAGTTATTTGCATTTATAAATATTAATTTTATTTGTGGTTTTTAATCCTACGTAAATTTAAATCAATTAATGCAAGGGAATAGAATAAAAATCTAACTGTCCCAGCCAGGGCTCGAACCTGGATCTCCTGCTAACCGGGCAAGCGCGTTATCCTTATTACGCTACGGGCAGAGCCAGATAACTTATTAAAGCTCAAGAGTCGAAAGTCTAAGATACGAGAAAGAAGGAGCTGACACTGTCCAGTTATTTACTTTTTATTCTCATTTATGAATATTAATTTTATTTGTGTTTTTTAATCCCACGTAAATTTAAATCTAGTAAATAACGAGAGTCGATAAATAGCTCGACATTGTCCGCTCCTTCGAGCATAAGACGATGTATTCGTCTTTCTCGTAGCAGGAGATCCAGGTTCGAGCCCTGGTTGGGACAGTTAGATTCTTTATTCTATTCCCTTGCATTAATTGATCTAAGTTATTTGCGTTCATTGAGAGAATCACACATTGAAACCCTGGGACTATAGTATGCCACACTTCAAAGTGTTTTCCCCCAAGTGGAATCATCCAGTGGTTTTGACGGCATGTGCACCGAAACGTCCAGAGGACTGGAGGAATCTAATGGGAAGACTAGCCGAGGATAAGATGGCGGTGGTCTCACGAACCTGATGTATACGTCCGCTGTGACGCTCACACGCATGAATGGCGGGGGAGGAGGAGATTCATAGGAAACCGAAACACGTACGTCGACAGGAAACGGAGAAGGGCACTAGCTTACCTAAGGTTTATTTTGTTTTGGGCAGGGCCGTCTAAGGAAGACCCTTATAGAGTCCCGCGGTCCCATTCTCTTTGGGCAGTAAATCGTATGCACTTGGGATTCAACACCAACCTGCTTCTGACAAGTGCTTCAGAATTGCTGATGCTCTCGGCGGAAGTGAAGAAAGCCCAATTTACATTATAAAGAAATAGAAACATAACTACAGACTAGAGTTAAATCTATCTTATGACAGATATCTAACCCTCGGGTATATTCTAACCTAATTTGTCGTTAGCAAACTATGTACAACAGGTAATTATTTCCCTTCAGATTCAACCCCTTAGGGTCAAGAAGGGAAGGGGCTATCTACAGGTAGCCATCCCATTTCAAACGTCCATGGCTCAGGACGGCTTCTATAAAAGATAAAACGATAAAAGGTTGGCCAGAATTTGAACCCATGGGGGTTGCGGATCCCTTGGCTACCCCTACGAGCTACAAGAAGGAATTAATCAATAATGCCCTATATGATATAATAATAATTTAATGCACTACAATGATGAAAACACTAACACCTTTTTATTAGTGGATGATTAACTTTAAGAATGAGATTCATAAACGGTATCATGGAAATGAAGAGTGATTATGTCTTATTACCCGTGAGTTCACTATTTGCTTAATACATTATTAACTAATGTTTAGAACTGTTTTTTTTTCTCCCTTATTGCAATCAAAAGTATAAAGACTATTTTATACTCGTACTAAATAAGCCTACAATTATTATGCTTCATGATAATAGCCATAATTAGTAATGTAAACAAGTAATAATTTGTAAGCTCTCACAGATAATAACTTTGAGCAAAAAGATTAATCGGTTAGTTTGGATTAACAATAAAGTTTTATGGTAAAATATTTGGTTTTAAACTTACGTTTCAGAAATCTGGAAAATATTTCATAGCATTGCTCTTTTCCTAGCAATTGCTGAAAGTGGATTCACCTCAGATCTCTTTCAAAAACCACCAGCTGAAGCTCTACGTCATTTAGCCACCACATCTGAAACGAAAAAATTATATATGAAACTTAGTCAATTATTAACAATTAATGAGAGGGAATAGAACAAAAAAATCTATCTGTACCAGCCAGGACTCGAACCTGGACCTCCTGCTATCCGGGCCGGTATGCTAAACCATTACACCACCGGGACGAGCTAGATAACTTATTAAATTCCCACTTCAATAATACATTAGTCAAATATAATCAAATATAAATCTCTCTCCCTCTCTCTCTCACACGTACAAAAGCCTTTATGGACGAATCATGACAATCGATTATACACGAGGACTTCGGTTGAAGCTCTTCATTTATAGAGGAGAGCACAATTAATGGAAACCAAACAAGGGCAAATTTTGAAACTATTAAGATTCATATATTTTGGATGGAAACATGATGAGGGGCTCAGACAGACAAAAAACCGTTTGAATGGAATGAAGGGGCAAAAAGACAGGGACAGTTGTGAGCAGTGTGGGAGAAAGAATGAAAGAGAACTGTGAAAGATAAGAGGGGGAACGAGGAAGGAATACAAATCCGAAAGTCGACGAACATCAGGAGGCAGGAAACGGAGCAGTACCAGCTTTTTAACTGCTTCGTCTCGTTCTCCTTTTCTCACAGTCATAAATATGTGAAAAAGGCGTCATTTCTGACGAGAAATGGACTTCCGAATGATTGTTTTACCTGCTTCAATCATTCTAGGGGAATGGAAATGTGGAAATGCAGTGAAAACTGTACAAATGAGAGAACTTGTCGACAACTTATCTAAAGTATGCCTACGGTTTTTCGATGCAGCGGTAAATGTTCTTAATACACCTAAATCTGATTTTGGATTTAATTTTTGGATTATTTTTTATTATCAGATTCTTGAATTTGAAACCAATTTGACCATACATGACAGCTCTTCAAATCTTCAATGTTTTCTAACATTAAACGGTAATTATCGTATATTTTTAAATTGATTGAAATTTAATAATATTATAGGCGCGCGCATGAGTGTTGTGTGTGATACGTATTGAAGAATTATTAAAATGTAGTGAACTTAACATAAAAACGGTTGGAAATTAGAAAATTAACAACCATTCTTGATTTAAATTATTTATTATTGGTAATATTTGTAATAATAAAGAACATTGAACCCATTTCAAAGCGACTGCCTTTACCTTACTTCCATCTTCTCATTTTACAGGTATGGACATACACTTAGAGAAAGAAAAATTCTCATACCTTCTATTCTCCGTCTTCATTGGTTTCTGCAAACCATCTTCTGTTGGCGAGCGCTTTCGGACATTCTCCATCTTCTGGCCGAATACATACGTTCACTGTCACGGTCCGTATTCAACTGTATTCGGCCAGAAAATGGACAATGTCCGAAAGCGCTCGCCAACGGGAGATGGTTTGCAGATACCAATGAAGACGGATAATAGAAGGTATGAGAGTTCTATATTCATTGGTGGTAGAAATAATAATAACCCTTTAGATTATTTACCTGACACAGCTAGTCAAGCTAAGGTATTACTAACACGCATGCTTAACAAGACTAGACAGCTACACAAGACAATAGCCAACATCAAATTCAACAAACAATGTCAGACACACAACATAATACCTAGATACGCTACAATAAACATAAACACAAAATCATTTGCAGCACAACACACAAAAATAAAANAACTGAAAAATATATATGAATATATATACATATAGTTGTGAGCAGTGTGGGAGAAAGAATGAAAGAGAACTGTGAAAGATAAGAGGGGGAACGAGGAAGGAATACAAATCCGAAAGTCGACGAACATCAGGAGGCAGGAAACGGAGCCGTACCAGCTTTTTAACTGCTTCGTCTCGTTCTCCTTTTCTCACAGTCATAAATATGTGAAAAAGGCGTCATTTCTGACGAGAAATGGACTTCCGAATGATTGTTTTACCTGCTTCAATCATTCTAGGGGAATGGAAATGTGGAAATGCAGTGAAAACTGTACAAATGAGAGAACTTATCGACAACTTATCTAAAGTATGCCTACGGTTTTTCGATGCAGCGGTAAATGTTCTTAATACACCTAAATCTGATTTTGGATTTAATTTTTGGATTATTTTTTATTATCAGATTCTTGAATTTGAAACCAATTTGACCATACATGACAGCTCTTCAAATCTTCAATGTTTTCTAACATTAAACGGTAATTATCGTATATTTTTAAATTGATTGAAATTTAATAATATTATAGGCGCGCGCATGAGTGTTGTGTGTGATACGTATTGAAGAATTATTAAAATGTAGTGAACTTAACATAAAAACGGTTGGAAATTAGAAAATTAACAACCATTCTTGATTTAAATTATTTATCATTGGTAATATTTATAATAATAAAGAACATTGAACCCATTTCAAAGCGTCTGCCTTTACCTTACTTCCATCTTCTCATTTTACAGGTATGGACATACACTTAGAGAAAGAAAAATTACTTGAAAATGCCCAAAAATTGTTTTTTAGATTCTTTTAGAAAAATGTCTCTTCAGTAAGATTATCAGCTCAATAAAACTCCATTAACAACCGTAATACTCATTCGAAATAAGATATAACTTTTATTTGAATTGTTTAGTACATCAAGACCAGACAAAGTTGGTATCTTCATGTTGAAAAATAAGTCAATTATGATATTTGTTGTAAGTGTCAATTGCACATAATGTATTTGGACATAAATGCTCAGGTGAATGTCTAGGTAAATCTGAGTATTGTTTTTGAGTTTAATCAGAAAGGATCTGGTAGTTTGACAGCGAAAATTCCCAACAGGGGGCGCCCTCCCCCTTCCCAAGTTGATTTAAAACATATCTTAAATATTTGGTTTTAATTAAGATCAATTCTCCGTGGACCTATGAAATAGAATATAATGAAGACCTATACATTTGTAAAATAATTTTTTGTTTAAAAAAAAAATTGATCAACATAAGAAATAATGAAACAATATTGCCGTTAAAAGGTTGATAGCCAATTTCTAACGTTTCTCACTTAAATGCATGGAAATTTCAAACAATGACTATATTTCTTTTAGGAAAATATCTAGAAAAAGTAGTTTCGTATGTATAAATAAAGCTATTTAGGGATAAATAAAATAAAAGAGAAGGAATGGAGGAGTATGTGTATGAGAACGGTTGCGGTTGGTAGGAGAGGTTCCTACTTCCTCTTTCGACCGGTAGGGGAAGCACAGTCGAGTGCCCAGGCTAACATGTGCGGCATACATTAGCGCAGGTCTCACCCTCTCTCGCTTCTCCCTCTGGAACAACCGCTGACATCTGCTGGAAAACTGCAAATATCTGCCGAAAAAGAAATCTGGTGTGGCCCTCACTCAACCTTACCATAGCTGAATGTTATTAAGATTCCGCGGATTATTAAAGTAGAAACTTAATACGCAAACCTTTGTTTTCCCTCTTTATTATTGATCTTATTAATTTGTGCTATGTGTGTCTTATGATCCTTTAATATGTTCATTTATTATTAATTTATTTACTCTTTATTCGTTCTACTAAATTCGGATCTAATTTTGAAAATTGAAAACTTGACGGTCAACAAATATACCTCCAAATTCACAGAAACTGTAAAATATAGTCAGGAACCATATGACTTCAAAGCTACAAGAATAGTTTTAAGTTTCCTCTGAAATACTCTTTCCTCTAGATTTATTTCATTAAATCCCTAAGATAGTCATGAAAATGGATTAAGTCTGAACCCAGGTCATTATGAACGATGCATGAGGAGAAATAAACCAGATCAATACCACAACAAAAAATATATTTATTTCCTTTTAGTTAAAATTTAATACATTATTCACAACAGGCTGGATCTGTTAAAGCTGGCTTTCGATGAATGTAACCCTAGTGCTTCTCGGAGAGTGTGAAATACACGATTGAATGACAAAGAAGAGAGAGACTTTAGGAATAAAGTCTACTGAAAACTGGACTGATATGGATTGGTAGTTGTAGACATGTCAGGTATTTCTAATTTCGGGATTTGTGTGATAGTTCGTATATATCAGTTTGAACAGACTGACTGAACAGAAACTTATAGGTACCAGGTACTCTGTGTCAATTAAGTATGTCTGCACAAAAAAAGAAGAAAAGAAAAAAAAGAAGTTAAATGTTATGCTCATCATTACGTTTTTATATTTAATTGAGTAATTTATTTAAATATGAATGAAAACAATGAAAAGAGTGACGTATGGAGAGTGAAAGACATATTGGCCCTCCTATATTATATTAGTAAGGGTGGTATGTATTTTGAATTTCATACATGTGATACATAAAAGGTTACGCAGACTTTTCACAATAAAAGGTGGTATTTTTGGTATTATGGAGATCTTAAGACTTTAGTATGATTGAGAGTTTTTCACAGATTAATATAAAATATTTCTTATACAATTATTACTATTAATAATTATTGTAAACTAAATATCAGCCCCGTCATAGAGGGCTCAGACAGTAAGTACTAACTACGGCGTACTAGAGATGATGTTTGGTCAGCAAACAGTTACGGTAGCCTAATTTTTTTTCTTTAAAAGTTGGTTGATATGCAATTAGAACTGGATTTTTCTGTTTGTTAAAGAAACCTTATGTTATATTACCGGAAGAAACAAGGAAAGAAAGAATTCCTTAATATTAGAAGTTTTTTGTTGGTGTTCAGTCAAGGTAGATTCACAAAGTACAAATTTTATGGATCTACCTTGACCGAACACCAACAAAAAAAATCTAATAATAATATCTACGGTCAAAAAAACTCCATTTAGAATTCCTTAATTTTATCTATGAAAACTTATGATCTGAGACTTAGGAGACATAAGGATTATGATGAATTTTATAAATCGATTTTTGCTTACTATCCATTAAATAAGGCATATACTTACCCTCTCGTCATTAATTACGCCCAAGAAACTATAATAGTCTTCCTCGTTATTAGATTTATTAAATATATATATATATACATACGTAATGGTATATAACAATGTTAAAGAATAAGCTTTTTTCTTCTGCCAAAATTGTTTGAAACTCTAGCACATTACAATATTTATAAGTTAAAACTACTCTAGAATATTAATATTGGTAATTCTATAACATAAAATCTGTCCAACTATTTTTTTTCCTCATGGGTCACAAGTCGAGGGTAAAAATATAACATACAATAGCCTGAAATACGATATATAACATTTAATTAATTATTATTGATCATTATTTCGTCTTCTTCATTCAATATATTACTAATCAATACACGGCTTTACCAAAATAAAAATAAT
>KZ807932.1:12068-27916 GCA_000696205.2 Oncopeltus fasciatus
TATATTAATAAAAACTATACATGCTATACTTCTTTCCACAATATGACAAATATATTTATTAAAACTCAAATACAGATAAGTAAAGGAAAGGGGGTTCAAGGGAGAATAAATTGAAAAATTGAAAAAACTTTATCTATTCACTAACAAAAAGTTACATAACAGAAGTACTTTTCTAAATTATTGCTTAGTTTATTACTTATGCTATTTGTTCTTCAGTATTTTTATCTAAAACTTAAAAATAAGTACATATCGCAAGAATATAACAGGATGACTTGTTCGGCATTCCTTTTTTTTTAAACAGTGATTTCGAAGTCCATGTTACAAATTCTTTCCACATATTGATTAATTCGTTAACAAATCTCTCAAATAAGAGAGGGGTTAACAGAGAGAATGAATAAGCTACTAAAACTTTTTGAAAATATTTATAGAATATATGGCAGATGAAATGTAATATTCCGAATTGTATGTTCTAAAATATATTAAATAATAATGAATACTTAGAGTGGGGCATATTGTCTATATATTATATTCACAACTACAAAAGTCTGTCACGCAGGAGGAACATATACTTAGCAAATTCCTTAGTACTGAAGTTGATAAATATCTCTATTTTAACCAATTAATGAGAGGCAATAGAATAAAAAATCTATCTCGAAAAAATCTAGTCGATAAATAGCTAGACAATGTCAGCTCCTTCGAGCATAAGACGATGCATTCGTCTTTCTCGTAGGTTAGGCTCTCGCTATTGTGCTGTGAATTTAATAAGTTATCTAGCTCGTCCCGATGGTACAATAGTTAACATTCGTGCCCGCAAAGCAGGAGGATCCAGGTTTGAGTCCTGACTGTTACAGATACATTTTTAATACTATCCCCTCGCATTAATTGCTTAAAAAATTTACGTGGGATAATATACCGCAACTAAATTAATATTCATAAATTATTATTTATTTTACACTCAGGCAAATTTTTTACGAAGTCTAATAGGTTTTAACAAAATTTTTAAAATGACAATTAATGAGAGGGAATAGAATAAAAAATCTATCTGTCCCAGCCAGGAATCGAACCTGGATCTTCTTCTATCCGGGACGGTGCGCTAGTGTAGAGAGAATTGAATGAGATAACTAGCGCGTCCTGGTAGCACAATTGGTAAGTGCACCGGCCCGGATAGAAGAAGATCCAGGTTCGATTCCTGGCTGGGACAGATAGATTTTTTNAGGGTGTAATGCATTTCGAGATTCTGAATCTTGGTCAAACTATTACTACAGAAGTATACTCCACAATATTGGCCCATTGCTACTCGAAACTGAAGCTTTTTGATCCCGGCTGAATTAATATAATGCTTTATTATTTAGGCTTTTTATTTATTGTTTATTTAGGCTTTTTATAAATTTATCTATTCATTATTTTTATTTTAAAACCGTTGAATGAATATGTTATTGATTGAAATTGGCGAACACGGAGAGTATAGAGAAAGGTCAAAATTTAAAAATATAATACGACCGTTTATTATTACGTTTTAAGAATTAATTGAAACATAACAAATGCAGAATGTGCTTTTACAACGCTTATTTACTATACAATTTTCACAAAAAACTTATATTGATTATTGGAAACTTAAATATGTAACTTGGAAGGTTTTTGAAATGAAGAATACAAATACGGTTCTTAATTTGGGGTGAATTTAATACTGAGTAAGGGGGCGGAAGAGTTCAAATGGGAATCAAATTGAATAATCGTAAATTTATTTGTAATTTTTATTTATTTGTGTAACGGAAACATTCCGGCCAGGCAAGCAGGAGATCTAGGTTTGAGTCCTGGCAGGGACAGATAGATTTTTTTATTCTATTCCCTCTCATTAATTGTTTGTAAATTTATTTGTTTTTGAAAAAATACAACAAAGGATTTGCCACACCCTGACTCCTTTCCGTCGGCCCATTCCCTCCCCTAAGTGACATTCACTATTTACTTCATTGCTCCCTACTGCTTGTAAGATAAATTATTTACTTTCATATATTCACCCTTAATGAAAATTTCTTTAGTTTAAGCACCTCATGGCTTATCACAATTTTTTTTTCTTCACCAAAACAGTATTTTTTCATAATTTTGTAAATTACTTTTGTAAAAAAAAAAATTAATATAATATAAAATCTATCAATCAAAGCCAGGGAACGAACTTGGATCTCCTGCTATCCGGACAATCGCGTTAACCAGTTACACTACCGAGACTAGCCAGATAACTTATTAAATTTTCCGTACTCGTACCGGGAGTCTAAACCTCCGAGTAAGAGGAATAAGTCCTAGCTGAGACAGATAGATTTTTTATTATATTCCCTTGCATTTATTGTATTTATATTTTCCCTTTACGGAAAACGGTAGAGAACACAAAGAATAATCTGCTAAATAATTGACAATCCCTGGTAGAAAGTATATAACAATGTTCAAGGTAAGTTATGACTTGCGAATAACTTGATAAACATGTCGGGATAACTCGTGTCTTCTTTGTAAGACAATAGATCAATCCCTTTGATGTATGTATGAGAGGCTCTCATAAGTGTGACAACTTGTTGCAGGAATGACACACGATCCATATATATTTGTCTTATAATTTCCAGGACAAAAACTATTTCCCTCTCAGAGAAGAACTAGGGAGTTGTGGAACAAACAAGTGTCCCAAGGAAAGAGAGAGTCCCCCCGACCTTCAAGGGGTGGGGGTGTAAGGTGTGAGGCGAGGTTGCTAGGCGACCGAGGGTAGTCCCTTAGCCGACATATTGCCCCTCGGCCCTCAGGGGGTGAGGGGGATTGTATACCCCCTCAGGTAACGTTGTTTTCCCCAAGACAAAGCTAATTCTGGGATTTGGAGAGAGGAAAAAATAACCCAACCTAAAAACATGGATTCATGTTGGATTTGCTCTGGGACTTCTTTCGAATGCAACTACAGAGCTAGACCAGTCATTTCCCCAGGAGTAATTTAAGTTTATTTATTAATTAGGGATGAATAAATTTAAAAAAGGAAATTGTTTCAAATGATGAGGTTTTATTTTTATTTTTTTATTTATTGTGTTAGCCTCCCTCCTATCAACCACTTAGGGTCATGGAGGGAGGGGCTATCTACAGGTTGCCACCCCATTTCTAAATATCCTTGGCTAAGGACAAGCTTTTATTTTTCGATAGACGTTTGCCCTGGATTTAAACCCGCAGCACCAGGATTGCGAGACCTGTACAGGTCCAATGAGTTACCCAGGCGCCCCAATATTGAGGTTTCGAATAAACAAGTATACTGTACTTATGCAAATAAACAGAACACTTGGTACTTAACAGGGACAATGAAAACTATGATGCTATAACTATGAGCTACTACTAAGTACGTCAGTTATGTCCATTGGACATAGAGAGCAGTAGATAGTTACCTAAAATTATTTAAATCATTAGACACAGCTTAAAATAAGTGAGATTTCACACAAGAACAGACATACAACATTTATTAGTCGATTGCGGATAACTTATGGACAAAATAACGCAAAAGTGCACATAATAAGGAAAGGTAGTTGGCTAATTGAGACTTTTAAAGCTAAAATATTTTATCAAGCGTTTCTTTAAAATAGCCTATATTAAAATTAAATTTAGAAATCTATCAGATCTGGAAAAATAAAAAGTCTTTCGCGCAAGAGCTGCGTTAATTACGCGAATTCCGCTGAATACTGCAGTGGATGAAGACTTGTACATAAACTTTACATGTGAGGTTATCTTCCACACTTACATAAATCGTTGTCCTACGAAGAAAAATCTAGGAAGACTAGACAGAATAAAAACCGAAAACTGTGGCGAGTAAATAGCAGATACACAATCACACATAAATGTACATTTTAGTCACTATTTGCATTTTAGTAGATAGGATAAAAAAAAAAAAGAAAAAGAAAATCAGAACTACCTTTAAAACATCAAATACCTATAAATACATGATATGCCCTCGTATATATCCGAATAAATAACACCGAAGATATTAGTTCAAAATATAAATAAGTTGTGAAACTGATCACCTTCAGCGGAACAATAATTAAACCAAACAAAGACTATAAGAAAACTCAACTGATAAAGAAAACCAGGTTATTAAATCTTATCTAGATGCATTTTTAGTATGCTCCTTTTTCATTCTCTCTAGATTTTTTTTTCTTATAACTAGGAAATAGAATTCGCTTAATTCGCATTAACAATAAATTACATCACACCAAAAAAAAGAAATTCTTCTTCTTGGAAATATTCTCCAGCTTCTAATAATATCTCCCTGGCGTTAATGACCAAAGGTTGACTCGCCATAAAAAAAAATAAAATAAAATAAATAAATAAACCAGGGATTTAACGGGAATATAGACACAGGACATTCTCGACAGGAACAGTGAAGAGTATTCACGTGCGAGATAACTGTTATCGATGAGCAGTGAATATGCAGCAGTGATACGCGGGAGGAAGTGTTCAGAGACAACACTAAATGCGGCCAGAAGTTAATGAGTTCAGCTAACTCGGCAGGTTTCTAATCGTGTACCTAAAACCCTAATACCGAGTTTGAAGTTGTGGGGACAACAAACTATGTACTAACCTGAATTTAAGGAAAAGTACAATTGGATATGCCTTAAATATACTTTTCAAAATTTAACACTAGTTTTCCAAAACCTTACCTTAGACAGTTTAAGGAGAAATAAGAACTAATACAAAGTCACGTGTATAAAATCTATGCTATATCAAGAAACGTTGAACATTTCTTCTTTGATTAGACATGAATCTGCCAAATTCAGGACTCCCACTACACCACCGGGACTAGCCAGATAACTAATTAAATTCTCAACACACTAGCGAGAGTCTAACCCACGAGAAAGACGAATATATCGTCTTATGCTCGAAGGTGCTGACATTGTCTAGCTATTTATCGACTCTCGTTATTTACTTTTTATTTTCATTTATAAATATTAATTTGGTTGTGGTGTATTATCCCACGTAAATTTATTAAACAATAAATGCGAGGGAATAGAATAAAAAATCTATCTCGAAAAAATCTAGTCGATAAATAGCTAGACAATGTCAGCTCCTTCGAGCATAAGACGATGCATTCGTCTTTCTCGTAGGTTAGGCTCTCGCTATTGTGCTGTGAATTTAATAAGTTATCTAGCTCGTCCCGATGGTACAATAGTTAACATTCGTGCCCGCAAAGCAGGAGGATCCAGGTTTGAGTCCTGACTGTTACAGATACATTTTTAATACTATCCCCTCGCATTAATTGCTTAAAAAATTTACGTGGGATAATATACCGCAACTAAATTAATATTCATAAATTATTATTTATTTTACACTCAGGCAAATTTTTTACGAAGTCTAATAGGTTTTAACAAAATTTTTAAAATGACAATTAATGAGAGGGAATAGAATAAAAAATCTATCTGTCCCAGCCAGGAATCGAACCTGGATCTTCTTCTATCCGGGACGGTGCGCTAGTGTAGAGAGAATTGAATGAGATAACTAGCGCGTCCTGGTAGCACAATTGGTAAGTGCACCGGCCCGGATAGAAGAAGATCCAGGTTCGATTCCTGGCTGGGACAGATAGATTTTTTATTCTATTCCCTCTCAATAATAGTTTAAAATTTACGTGGGATAAAATACGACAACCAAATAAAATATTTTAAAAAATGACATTTAAACAACTTAAAGGAAACTTAAGCTTCATGAAATGCCTGGAATAGGTTCGATAATTAGATGATTTTTGAGTGGTGTATTGGTCACCTTCTCTACTCATATGATTGACATTAATGTTATTTTTACTTTTCATTGTAATCAAATTACAATTTTTTTTTATTTAATGTAATAAATAAATAAAAGTTAAAAAATTAGATAGACACTGGAGCTTTGACAGCAAACAGCAGAATTGACAGTCAGTACCAATACAAGGTCAATTAGAAAGGAAGTAAGAAGAAAGGGGAAAGGGGAGAATGAGTTATTTGACTATTTACGATGCATTTCTGTAGGGAGGGGGAGAGGGGGGCTATTACGAGTGAATTAGCTGCAGTTAGGCGAATTTCTGAGAGTAGGGTCATAACGACTCCCCTTCCAATTCTCTCACCCCCTATATACAAAACAGAGGCATACCGTTCTGACCAGCTCACGAGCACATGGAAATGTAAACCTTTTCTTTAACAGCTAATCAATTGTTATACTTATTTTATATTTTTGTATAACCCCCGCTGAACGTGATCCATGTACAGCTGCAGAAATGTAAAATATCAACACTGTAGTAAGTATACGGACGTAAACAGCAGGGTATAGCCAAACTCAGGGGCGGATGACGAATATTAATTAAGAATAAACTTCCTCTAGTCAGAAGGAAAGAAAATATGTCGTACGAGTGACCACAGCCAGCTACTATCCTATACCGCTGAAACGAAGGAAAGATTACTGAAATAGACGCCTTCAGGGAGAATACACTGATGAGAAAGAAAAGTTTTTCAAGGTAGAAATTGGACCGTACAGAACTTTTTTTAATAGAGTATCAATCGAAAAGTATTTAATTTATCTCTGATAGAGTACAGCAAAATAGCAAATGTGTATCATATTCTAATTACCAACAACTTTTCCTCCAGTGTATAATTTTTGCTAACTCTAAAGCAAAACGAAGTATTTCAAATTTTATTTAAGAACTATAAATACGAAATTCATAACATTTTAATTTGATAAATTAAATTTAGCTCATAATTCAATTGACTTAAACATATTTTCAGGGCGCCAGGCTAGCTCAGGGAATCCGTACGGGTCTCGCAATCCTGACGCCGCGGGTTCAAATCCCGCCCAGGTCAATCTTTTATTTATAATATGGAAGCTTGTCCTGAGCCATGGGTGTTTTCTAGCTTTGGGGAATTCTAGCTTTATCATTGTGACGAGGCTATTGAAAAATTTTAAAGTAATCTCACCTATCCTACTCTAAAGAATTAAAAAATATGGTCCGTACAAAATTGTTAGAGTGAGTGTATATATGTGTGTGAGTACACTCTAAAGGGTGTAATTTTAAAATTAGGAAACAAATTTCGGCAATTACGCTTCTTTTTTTCAATGAGCCTTTTAACAGCTATAATCAGTCGAAGAGAAGAAGGGGGTTTATATATTTATCTGTAATAAAACATAGAAAATCTGCTTAGATTAAGGCATTTTTTATTAATTTTTTTGGATTTTATTAATTAAATTGTTTATTATAAAAGTCTTATAATAGATGCAAAATATAATTGTAAAACATTTATATTTTATAAAGATTTCACGAGAAACTCATATGATTAAATCAAGTTCATTCACACTTGTCTAGCTCTGATAGAATATGGGAAATCTGTTTAGTATACCCTACTCCTCCATGACTGGTTTCCTATGAATGTCATTCATATGATTCGTGTTTTAATCTCGACAGAAAATGATGCAATGCGAGTCAGTGGGAAGCGTCTCTCTGCTCTGATAACGCTCTTTATCGCCTATTGTTATGGTATAACCATTCCGTTCCCGCCCAGGCCTTATCGTATGTTGCTCAACCCAGTCCTAGCTCCTATTGTTGCCATTAGACAATGGCTGTCCATTTAACGGCTATAGTCAAAAACTGTGTGGGTTTTTCCATGAGAAGCCTTCATTTGAACATATGGTTTCACCTACTTAAGAGGCCAAGTTCCTCCAAGATCGAGTTGGCAGTCAGTCTCCCAAGTCTTCTCCAAACCCATAATATAGTTTGCATTGATTAATAAAAAGAGAAAAAAGATTACGTCACGCAGGAACAGCGAATTTCTCGGTGTCATTCTCGATGATTTTTTGTATTTTGCATTTTTTTACATAGGTATGTATGAGAAACTGATAACCATAGCAGTTGAGCGTCATAACCACCATTAGACATGTAACTATCTTGTAAAAGAAAAATTAAGTTGAACTATGGTGAATTCCATTAAAAAGAAATACAATTGAAAAAAATCAAACAATTATAGCAACACGAAAATTAATTTGTTAAACGAAAGAATATATACACTCCTATAACTATAGCCATTGATATGTGTGTGTGTGTGTGTGTACATGACAACCCCAGCCTTCCGAAAGAAGAGAAAGAGAACTTAGAGATTACAGCGGACTACACTGCGCACCCTGGTGACAAACTATGAAACTAATAGTAACTAACTAATAATAGTTAAAGAAAAAATGAAGCGAGAGAACCAAGATTTCAACACAGGATCCAGCCAACTTAGAAACACCACGGTTTTGCTAAATGCATATATGCAGCTATACATATATATAAATATATAATATTTTAGATCCTCGTCCAAGGTGACTAACCCCCTTAGAATAATTAGACATTCATAGGAAAAAATATAAAGATAAAAAAAGAAATAAAATCTAAAATTTAAAAATATCTCAAAGAAGAGCTGAGTCAATAGTTTGCGAATGATTGATGTTTCAATCTTAAAAGTAATAATGAATTTTGAATGAGGATAGACAGCTGTCAAGCAGGTGTATGGTTCACCTGTCAGAGCCAGCTGCACAAGCCATAGTACATCAAGTCCATGAAGATGGCAAAATATAAAAAAATAACACATTAAATAAAATATAATTAATGGATAAAAATTTTTTCCTTTTTAGATTAAAAAAAAATTAGACAAACGAACAAAAACTCACATCCAAACAACTTGATTTAATGAATTAACTTTATTACTTAAAAAATATGAATTAAAATATTTTTCTACATTTTTTTCAGACAGTAAACTAAGTGATATTAATAGATAAACAATATCTTCGATAATACATTTATATATAAATCCCACATATATGGACTCAGTTCAAAAAACATAGAAATTGCACTTTTATTCTCTAATTAAAAAAAAGTTTTATTATTTCAAATGATTATAAACATTTCGAATGAGGAGATTACAAAAAATGATGATCATGATTAAAATCATTCAAGCACGTAAACCAGCAATTTCCAATGTTTCATTAAATACGGTCTTAAATGAAGAATTATATCTTAGAAGGAGGAAAGAACATTTAGCTTAAAAAGAGAGCACTAGGTATACTGGAAGAAAAAGCACTATTTATATTTGCATTTAGTTAAATTTGTAAATATAACTTCCTTAATAAGCTTATTTCGTAAAAATACTAGAGAATTTAATCATTATAAAATTATATTTTACTTCCTTTGGCCTCATCCAATTTTAATCAAAATCATGTCATTCAAAATTTTCCAAATAAAAGCCAAAGTATATAAATTGGTTTCTATATTATGAAAATAAGTGGGTCCGTCAAACAACCGAAATTACATTTTGAGATATATTGTCCACATTTTCCCTTAAAAAAGTTGTAAAATGAGAAAGTTACATAATTACATTTAATAAAGTTAGGTAGCATAAATCTATTCCTATATTAAAAAAAAAAAAAAGAAGATAATAAAGATTTTTCAACAAACAATATGTGCGTGTGTCCATATCCCTATAGGAATTGGTCGTCATTGGCTGTCCTCCGCGTCCTGATGGCGAGCGCTTTCGGCAATGGTCTGCCATCTTCGGGCCGAACATAGACTTGTACACTTTCTCAGGCACTGTCTGATGTTCAACTGAGTATTTTTGTGTAATGAGTCCGTAATTCCAGTCCGTGGGTTTTTTCCGTCAGGTTTGCCAGGTATGACCTCTTGGTTTGGAATCTTGACCTCATATAGCGGATTTCTTCTCCCTTGTTTTGTTGTGAACACCTGTTATGGTTCGTTTGATTGTATTTATGTACTGTTACATGGTTATTCCTTCCTAGGTCGTTTCAGTGAGACTGTTAGTGAGTGTGTCTTTCTCGTGTTTTTGTTCGTTCATTTCAGTAAGTGTAGCGGACTGAGTGTGTCCTAATTTGTTTATTAATTATGGCATTAATCTAATATTCTAGTTCTATATATTTAAATGATTTCTAGTATATCCATCTTTCGTCTTTTATTTTTGGTTTATGTAACATTTCCATATTACTCTGTATCATCAGCGTTTCTTATGAAAGATGGGAGATTTGTAGAAATATATCAAAGATACGCCTCCATATTAATGTAAATATTTCTTAATTCATTTCCGAAGGGAAAATCTGCTAGAAAAAGAAGTCATACACGTAGGAGTTGAACGAACTAAACACTTTCCAAATGACCAATTTAACGCCCAGAAAATCTGACAAGACAGATCGTGCAACGAGTAGAGGGAACTGACTTAACCCTAATTATCCAGTCAATGACCTGTACAAGTACTGGACCAATCAGAGAAGTTCTGTACTGATCAGGGGATGATACATTATACAAGACCGCAGCTGGAATGTATGGGATGGGCACAGGTGTTACGCCATGCCAATTCGGCTCCATGTCAGCATCAAGTAAAAGCGCTGAAGTACTCCTTAAGTTCTTTGGTACAGAGTATACTTAATTTTTAAAATTTTGAAATTTAGTTCAGAATTAATTTGAAGAAGCGATGGAAGTTTTCATATAAGAGAGAATCATATCCAATTCAAAAACATCACCCGAGGAACACATACAAACAGAATTTTTGATTTTAGGATAGTCAACTTGATGGAGAATTTGAAGTTAGATGTAGGGAAACATATAATGGCAATATCCTTGATTTAACGAGGAGCCGGATGCACTTTCTAACCTCAATCCCAATTCGTGTAGGACGAAAGCCGCTTAAGAACATCAGCTTGACGAGAGTGGGTGGACGTCTGAAGAGACAGTTAGGTCAAAAATAAACACCGCCAATACGAAGAGTTAACTAGACAATGGCTGCCCACATGGGTCCGCTCCCGACCGTGGGTGCCGGGGCAGAGATCCGTCAGACGGCGTAGGGATGTATGCAAACCCGACAAGCGGGTAAGTAATTCACATCAGTATAGTCCAAATGCCTGGCTGACGGAACTAACCGAGTTTCCTTACAAGCATATGAAACGCATTCCATATTCATACCATTCAAATCTGAGTTAGGAAACCTACATTAGAAGTAAACGATTTACCTCGAAATAAACAATACGTTATAATATATTCTTTATAATGAACAAAAACAAAAAAATTTCACCAAGATGCTGATTATTATTATTATTATCAAAACTAAATACGTTTTTGTAGAGAATTTTTATTGTGGTTCGGTCAAAGTTCATCCACACACACACACACACACAAAAAAAATTATATTTTTTCATGATCTGCAGACGTTTTTGTTTACATTGTAAGCCATCTTCGCCCTCATGAAGAAACATCTTGAATGAAAGGGCTATCAACAGGTTCCCAGCTAAACATCCATGGCACAGGACAAGCTTTATAAATAAAATCTTGCCTTGGGCGGGATTTGAACCCGCAGCGTCAAGATTACGAGACCCAAACGGATCCTCTAAGCTACCCAAGCACCCTTAATAGATTATTCAATACCGATTAGCATTTGTATTT
Source organism: Oncopeltus fasciatus (assembly GCA_000696205.2). Classification (NCBI taxonomy): domain Eukaryota; kingdom Metazoa; phylum Arthropoda; class Insecta; order Hemiptera; family Lygaeidae; genus Oncopeltus; species Oncopeltus fasciatus. Next base: position 23,518 of record KZ807932.1, read on the forward strand.
GATAATAAATTAGAGATAGTGAATTTGTAGAAGTGATAATTTTATTCACTCATAGCCGTTAACAATATTTTAAAGCAGTTATTACACTATATATAGTATTATAGCTAGACTTTCCATATCTAGGGGGAAAGATACCCATATCCTGTGTTTTCATTTATATTATATATCTCACATCTCAGTTTAGCTCTGCACTCAGAGATGTGACCATAAATCTCCCACAGGATATACTATATAAATACTATAAATGAGTAATATGGCTATCATCAGACTACACATAAATGTACCTAACACAGGCGGCAGTCAAAAGACTTGCTGCTATTCACATATCCACATCAATAGTTATGTATACAATAAGCCAAAATTGATAACAAAACAATCTAAAGCAGTTATCTATAAATTATAAAATAAACAATAAATGAACAGTTAAAGAAGTCAAAACGCTCATTTCAAAACGTCTGGAAATTTTAAAAACAGTAAAGTTTCATAGAATTTATGTGAGAGTCACAATAGAAAAACTATACAATTTGGAGGGAGGCATACAACTCCTAAACTAATGAAGGAATTTTCATGCATATCTTTAAAATATCCATATATACTTCAGTGGAAGGCCATTGTTCAAGTCGAAAGCCATTAAAGATAAGTGGATATCATTAATCCTCCGAGTCATAATCCCGTTAGGCATAAACTAAAACGTGTGCGTGCCGGGAAACTCCATCTAACGCCAAGATAAATAGGTTGGAATGGCGCTATCAGAAAGGAGTCGAGGAGGATTTGAAGCCAACGCAACGTTTTTCCTCTGAAAACATTCTTGGGAAATCCCAATGTCGGCAAAGAAACATTGTCCAAAAAGCAGGAGTTTACAGGAAAGAGAAGTGGGTTGTGTGAAGAACTACAGACTTGTTGTAAAATCGTGTAAGGTTTATATAAAAGGTAACAACTTTAGTTACTTATAAATTTTTTAATGGTGATTTCCATAAGCAAATCATATAGATGATTATATAACTTTTTTGATTCTAGGTTATCACATTGAACGAGTGTTTGGTGTTTGAACATGTAAAGATAATTACAAAATATTAAAATTAAGATGATTTTTGTTTGGGTTAGGTCAAGGTAGTTCCAAAAAAAATATACTTAAATAAAAATACATTTTTAAAAAAGTGTAAATGATACACCCGATAATAATTAGGCATAATAATTTGACCGAACCCCCACAAAAATCATCTAATAATAATATCTACGGTCAAAAAACTTTCCATTCGAACATAAAACAAAACTTGGGGTGTTCTTACAATGTCTAACTCTACACATAAACCTCTCACCAGACTGCAGGCGCGCCACAACACCTCCCAGATCTCACCTGCAGACAAATCACCACCAAAATACGGCACCAACACAACTTCACTAACTACAATTACAGTGGATATTACAGGTAATAATAAATTACATTACAGGTAATAATGGATATTACAGGCAGATAATTTTTAAAAAAATTCACTTCTTTAATTTGTATTTTTTATTTTTTATCTGCCTTGACCGAATCCCAACAAAAACCATCTAATAATAATATCTACGGTCAAAAAATTCTCCATTTGAACAAAATATTAAATTATTTTATTATTTTGGTTTTTCATTATTTGCTTCTCCCATTCAAGAAATCCCAATAAGTAACCCTGAGTTTTCACTCTTACTATGCCATTATTCTCTTATATACTGGTCAGATAGCATTTCGCATGTTTTAGTGAACTAAAACATCAGAAAATTTAAACTTGACGGCCTAGAAACCAACATCAGTTATTTTTCTTAAAGAAATTAGGCAAATCGCTTTTAAATGTAAATTGGATGACAAATCCATTTATAGTGCGAAATCGGAGCAGTGAGAAGAAAGTTTAGTTAAGAACAATGAAAAAGAACATAGATTTGCTTATTCAACAAGTGTAAGGGACTGAAAGAGACATGTAATTTAAATACAAATAAACATCAACAAAGGAATTCACTTAGTTTAGGCAGCTTTTTTGTAACGGACTTTTTGTACTAACTTATTTTTATTTTAATAGAAATGTAATTAAAAATATAATAGTAAATCATTTGAGCTGAAAAAAAGAATCTTAACTCAGGATGTTAGATTATGCCGGTCATAAATATCAAATAAGCCTTGACCTATCAGGGACGATTCTAGTTGAGAATGCAATTTACCCTACACGTGGGAGACCTGACTAGGGAGTTAAGGCTGGCGTGCAAAGATGCAGTTAAGATAACAACCATTAAAGAGACAGTAGCGCTAACATCCGAGAGGCATATCAGCTACTTTCTAGGTAGGTTTCAAGAGCGATCAGGACAAAAACCCGGATAACATGTCAGGTGTGTGGACATCTTGCACCCAGGGACTTATAGAATCTCAGCGAAATTCTTTAGTCCTCGTCCTACCATCTGAATTCAAAATGTAGAAGTACTTCAATTCTACTGCAAGAGATGTTGCTGATTCTATGTATCCTGGAGTAGCTATTGATAGCATAGGCTTGACTTGCAAAGTGGAAAGAAGTTGTGTCTTCACCGATAGATATGTATGGCACTGAGAGCTGCATCATTGCGGAGGGCATATGGACATTAGGGCAGAGATGAAGTCCTCCCAAGGATTGCAGGGAAGACCGTAAAGGAGGATAGAACATGGGTCGCCGAAACCATCCAGAGTCGTCAAGAAAACTGATGCAGATGGAGGAACAAGGAGACCCACTGGAAACGATGGATTTATCCCGGATAGGAGACCATGACCCCCCCCCCCCAAGGATTTATTACCAGGAAAGGATTCCTGAAAGATTCTGCAGGAAATGCCAATATTATCCTAAATTGAAAAAAAAAATCATTTACTTTACTTTTTACCTGTTTGTTTAATTAAAATTATTTCAGAAAATCTCTTACTTCCTAGCGATTTTAATAACAGAAAAATATAAAATTTTCGAAATCCCATTTACTAACAGACTGTTTACATCATTAAATGTATCTAAAACACTTCTACTAAAAAACATGGAATCGTACATTCTTACAACTGACTTGTAATAGTATTTTGTGATCAAATGATTAGTTTGCTTATTTTAGATGTGTTTTATTGATTTTATTGTATGTTTATAATGTTGTTATTTATAAAATAACTTTCACTGTTGATATTTATTGAGGTGTATGGTTTACATTCTATATGAATTATAAGTTGTTTAGCCAGAAAAGTTAAGGGCTCTTTAGCTGTATATGCTGTGTCAAAATAGGAAATAAAATAAAATAAAACTATATTAATTTCTTATAACTTTTGTTTTGATTACAGTATAGTAATAACAGAAAATGATGAGGAGAAAAAAATATAAATTAAGGTTATTCAATAGTTAAGATTACAGAGTTGACAGTTTAGTCACTAGGAAGGGGAATCGTAAGCAAAGATAGGCGGTAATGAATTTGCCCCTATGTGAAATTATATAATTTTCAAAATAGCTAGTACAAAAAAAAATAAATAAATTTGTTAAATAAAATACCTTTGAGAAATTTACTTTTTCTGTGAAAATCTATTATTACTGGAAAAATACTGGAGCTTTTGTGGTCTAGTAAAGGCAGAAACACCTGGGTGTAACGCCAGCTGTTGGGAGAAATCAGCAGAGAACATATGTTCGAAGATAGGCGTGTGTGGGTGGGAGAAGGGGTCCCCACACTGGGACTAGAACCCACCGCGTATATGGTCAGGCGCCGGACTTGTGAAAGCGAGGGGCATCTTGCCTTCACAGGACCCAGGACTAGGGAATCAGGAACGAAAGTTGTGTGGTCCGGACTCCTGGAGGGAGGACAAGGAGGTCGTTGAGGAGGGCGCGCTACAGTGACTCCTCTGTTCGTCAGCTGACTTAAGTGCCCACTTGGCATACCCCCGACCAACGACCGCCAAATCAGCCCGATCCATTGCCGACACACACAAGTACGTCCTCTGTCTTCCTAATTGCCACTAAACGCTCAGTGGAATCAGAAAAAGAAAGCACAATCTCTTCAGTTATAAAGCGAGTACAGATTTTTTTTCTTTAGTTTTTTTTTTTTTTTTTGTAGCTAACGAGGCCACACATTACTGAAATTTTAAATTATAAAGATTAAATAAAATTAAGAAATTAATCTCTAAGAATGTATTAATATTTACCGTTTCTTCTTCCGGGATGGACCGTGTCAAAATGGTGTTATTTGCCGAGCTTTCGCACATCATGTGATGGCTTCTTCAGGGCTGAAAAGAGAATGAGAGTTGTAATTCTCTTTTCAGCCCTGAAGAAGCCATCACATGATGTGCGAAAGCTCGGCAAATAACACCAATTTGACACGGTCCAACCCGGAAGAAGAAACGGTAAATACATCTGACGACCGACGAAGCCTACGTGAACAT
>KZ807932.1:40102-55984 GCA_000696205.2 Oncopeltus fasciatus
ATATATATTCTTAAAGTTAATAATAAAAAATAATTAAAGAATACGGTTTTGGTAGTTAAAGTATTAAAAACTAATTTGTAATCAAAAATGTTTTTGTTTTAGTCAATGTTTCGGTCTTCAAGGCTGAATATGAAAAAGAAACATACAAAAATAATAAAGAAACATATAAGTCATAATCTAAGAAAGAATTAGTAAATGAAAATATAAAAATGAGTAAATCAAATTCAACGATTTAAAAGATAATTGGGGTTCGGCCCAAAAATTCTAAATGTAATATTTTTTAAATGTTTGCCGGCGTTTTGCCTTACATTCTATGCCAAGAGCTGATTTTTTATGTGTTTCTATAAGGTCGAGCTGTTGTCAAAATAGAGAACTCGCCATTATTTTGCAGATGCATACGTAATTATCCAACTTTTATGTTCCAAAACATTTTTTAAAAAATCAATAATTAATTTAGAAATGTAATTACGATGGCTAAGTACTATTCCTTCCCGACCAGTCTAGAGCAAAGGTTAATGGTCTTAGCTGTTACCCTAATTATAATAATGCCTAGCTTTTTGGCAAAATTTATTAATATATGGCCATAACATTGGAAATCTGCTTAGATGACGCAGCTCATCAAATAAAAGTTTTATCATTGGAAATTCATAAAATCAAATTGAAATTTCAGAATGAGCACTTGGGCGACTACCGACCCCCTCTGAATTCAATTTGCAGCAACAATTTAATTTACTTGTGACCCCCCTCCCAGGTAAGATATTTCATCGAGATTCGTGTAAGACGGAGTCTGTGTGAGGAAGAGGTCGACAACCCTCAACTACCTTCCTCCTCTCAGCATCGTCAAGCTTGAGGGGAAGAGATTACGGACCCAGGAGGTAATGTTCCGCACACTGACCTACCCCGACACTAGAGTAGCCAGGAGACGAAAGAGAGATCTACGTAGAGATCAGCTTGGTAACGATGACTGGGAGAAGTACGTCACGCAGGATCTGCGTAATCTCAACATATGTTCCATGGGTATAAGAGCGAATGTAATTTACAAGCAGACGAGAACAATAATCACAAAATATATGACCACTCATCTTCTTTTGGGAAGGAACCGCTGGACCATTGTAATCACATTTGTAAATTTCTTTCTCAATAAGTATTTTTCGTTGATATCAACGTTGGAATATTTTATTTTGCACATATTATGTTCTATTAAATTTTACATAACTCAAACAAGAGCGAATTACGATTACAAAAATGGGTTTCTCTCTACAACCCCACCCAACTCATCCGATTTCAACCAAAAATGGATATTTGGATTGCAATGAAAAAGTTTAATACTGAATTACCTTTCTATATTTCAAAAATTAGGAGGCAGCCCAACAATCGAAATTACACGCTTAAATATCTTTCTTAAAATGCACTTTAAAAAAATAAATTATTGAATATGTTTTAAAATTGAACTTTACACCATTATAGCTCCCTACATTTTTTTTTTTTTTTTTTTTTCACCTTAACGTTAATATATAAGTTCAAATGGAGAGTTTTTTGACCGTAGATATTATTATTAGATGTTTTTTTGTTGGGGTCCGATCTAGGTAGAACCAAAAAATACAAATGTTTTTAAACATATCTGCCAATGTTTCGGCTTACATTGTAAGCCATCTTCAGGGCTATCATGAAGACGAAAGTTCATTATTTGAAAAATTGCAACACTCATACCATAAGATAATTTCAACATATCTTCCTAAAAAAAGTAGAATTTTAACCCTTATGACTCCATGAATGTTTCTATTTGTGTGAAAAACTTAATACCATGATTTTTTTTTTTCCTATCTATCTATGTTATATAATTTTTATTGCTTACTTCATTTTTAAATACTTATGGCAGCCAGAATAAGCTTTTAAGTCATTTCATTTTTCAAAAGGATATAAAATATTAAACACAGCAAGATTTTCTAGAGTTTAAATCTTCTTAATCAGAAAATCACCAAAATATTATATTTAAGTTGTTCGATTCTCACTATTTGATTGGGAAAAAAGATAACATCTTACAATACACATTGTAATAAATATGTCAGAAATGTAAGAATACTTCTTAACATAAAGCTTTTATAATTCAATAATTGACCAATCAGATGAGGAATGAGGAAATTGTAACTTGAATTTATTTATAACTTTAGAGCTCTAATCAGTCCAGTCCTCTCTTCTATTTTTAAGTAAATATTCAACCAGTATTCAATTGTCTTTTAAAAATTCAACAAAATATCAATTTATTTTCAATATTTTTATAAAATTTCACTTTATTTTTTGTAAATAATTTACATCATTTATAATTGACTAATAACTTATAATAAAAGTTTTGCTGAAATTAATGATACAAATAAAATGATTTGTTTATAAAACTATTTTACTTTTTATAAATTTTATGCTATGAAACAAAGTTTCATTCATTTAGACTGATGTAGAATAGATTTAAGCAGCTAAGGCCACACAGTGTGATAAACCCAAAAGATATTCAAAATTAGTTTTTGATTATGTTCTGGTTTGTCTTATATTTAGTAGCCCATTTAATTAGTTTTAGGTTATTTTCTTATATTTCATTAACTTTTTATTGGATAATTTGCATGTTTAAATTTTTCCTTATTATGTTAACATAAATATATATAGCTGTCATAGGCTAATAACCACTTTGAAATTAAATAATAATTAATGGTACGTTAACTAAAATATTATTATTACATTCAATTTAAATAAAACCAAAACTAAAAATAAAAGAAACAATATGGATATTATATTTTTGGTGGACTCGGGGGAAGTTAAGATGGCATTTCTAAACATTTTCTATGTTTGAAAGAGAAAAATATATTTTTTTTTAAATAATTAAAGTTACAATTTCCACTTAATAAATATTCAATCATATTAACATGTAATTAAACCATAATAGTTAAAAAAAACATGTCTCCTTAAGAAGCTCTTTACATGGGCACTCAAGTACAAATATTTCGATCAATTGTGTGAATCTGTATAGAACTTAAAAGAACCTTACAAGCCAGAACTAATAAATTTCTTTGATTTTTAATGTGAAAAGCATTTTAGGTATAAATCACTTTTAAAACATGTGCATTTAGTGTTGATACTGATAATTATAAGGTTACTATCTTGTCTATTTGCAACTTGTCATGAAACATAAATGTTAATGAAAAAATTAAAATGCATTAAATAATAAATTTTCTATCAGCATTCATGAAATCCATAACTATATAAATCTATAAAAAAAAGTCCAAAAAATTAATTTATCCAGGTCAGCTACATACAAATAATAAAACACTAATATAATTATATATTTATCTTTTTCTTCTCATACTCACATCAATTAAATTACTTGTATTGTATAAAAATGCAATAAAAAATAAAAGAAAAAACGGAACTTTAACAAAGCAAGAATTAAGAAAATTTACAAAATTTCCTTAAATATAATCTACAAACATATATGCGTTTATGCTTTTCCAGCACCAATCTTTTGCATCCTAAGAGGAGTGCAGGAAACATATACATTATCCATAAAGACCAACCACAAAGCAAAAGCTATTCCTTATTTGTTTACTCCTGATAACCTTGTAGAGAGGTTCATAAGCTGACTCATGCGATACCTTTTAAGTCTACTAGTTCCCTGATCATATGAAAGAATATTATAATTATTTCCTTGTGAAAATCCTTCAGAGCTGGAACTCAGAAGCCTTGTTTTCTTCTCAGGGCGAAAATAAGGTTTCTTAAATAAGACTCAAACCAACAGATGTATGTGAGCTTTAATTTCATTTAAAAATTGTACAATTGAATTCAAATATCTCAACCAAAGTAATTTTCAACATGTCTATAGTTGTACAGAAAAGTGTGCTAGTTATGAAGTAATTGCTATAGCCGAGGATAAAATTTTTGAGGAAGTATTCTACAATCTTTCAAATGCTTTTATCTGATTTTTGATTTTTTTATTTATTTAACATCTATTTTATTACTTATTCAACATTTATTATTATTTTTAATCTTCAAGGAACAAAGTCTTTAAAAAAAAGTCCCCGAACACAATCCTTATAATTTACTAGCTCAATTACCACAGGCAGATAAACTTTTATATTCAATGAAGTAATATGTACACTCCACAATCTTCAATTTTACAATTTTGAATTAGTAGATTATTTGCTAGACAAAAATATCATTCTGACATATTTCTCATTATCTCCCGAATTTTCTCTCTACTTACTTTAAAACTACTGAATGAAATACAGTGAAATTCAGAAGGAAGTCCATCCTGCAAGATGTCTATTCATGTTAAGGTAGGACTGTTCATTTTGAAGACATGAAGGTTTGATAGTTAAGCTCTACTAATACTTATTTTTTGTGTAACTTTTGATAAGCTTATGCTCAATTCTCAAATTTTGTTAAAGCTGTTTTATGAGTGGCTTTTAAGACTGCATTCATGGAAGAAAAAACTGGAAATTCTGAAATTCGATGATAAATTTGATTGTGAATACAATTATAAATAAATTGTTCATTCATTTAAAAAAAGTTCTCAAAATAACGTGTAAGCTCTTCTTATGAGTTGGGCTATATTAAAAGTTTTAAATCTAAAGTAGCACCTTTTTCTTATCTATTGACATTATCACAAACTTTATAAAAAGTTATTATGGAGTATATCATTGAGTAAGTAAAGATACATCATAGAATCAAGCCCTTATTTGTCTCTGTGGAATCCTGGCCTCACAATGAATAATATATAGAAATACTTTCCTGCCAAACATTTCCCCTGCTATGTAGACATTGAGAGAGAAGTCAAATAAGAATATCAGTATTTTAACATATTATTCCTATAATTGTTTAATCATTATATAGGGCATTAAACCAATCACTTCATAATTTGGTATTTATAATGTTTTTTCCAGACTGACAAGATCCAGAGAGAAGAAGAAAAATATAAATTAATAGACATTTATTTTACTAAATTAACAAAGTTGAGTTCCATAATATTTGTTTTATTTGTATATTTTTTCATGAACATAAATTACATATTAATGATAAAAACAAACTGTAATGAAGAAAAAGTATTTTTGCCATATTATTTTTTTTCAAGGAAATTGAAATAAATCACAAAATAAATCAAAGATTACTTTCAGCTATTAATTTAAAATGTCCATTATAATCATTTTACTTTTCTTTAAAAGAACTAGCTCATAAAAATTGGATTATGTTATGAATTATGTTTAACAGTGACATGAATTATTTATCCCAAATTTTATGCTATTGAATATTAAATAAAGAAAATATACTTCCAAGATTTCTTATTTTCTGAGTAGCCTATTGTCTCTTGCATATTGAAAATAATTAAAATGCATTATCTTTCTTCCTATTGAATATTTTTTGCACAAGCTAAAAGAAAAGTAAGAAAAACCTCACTCAAACTGAAAGAATAATGGGCTCATACAAGTTTAAAAAATAAAAGACCATTAAAAGAGAAAGAAAGAGGGATGAGGAAGGACAGAAAGTAGGGGAAAGGTTGTTGCCCTAGGCCCTGGCAACCAACAATGAGCTTATCATTTATTTAATGGGTGAGCAATAGAGACCAACACTTCCCCTTCACTAACACCTGTTTAAATCCTCCAGCAGCAACTACCCCACTCTTCAAACAAAATCATAAGTGCATTGGTCAACTAAGCCCAAAATCCAACAATGATTAGTAATAATAAAATATCTATCTATTCATGTTTAGTCTCATTTTACAGAGTTATTTCTCAAATGACCAGTTTATCCTGACTTCAAGCAAATTAATACAAAAATAAATAAGAAATAGCATTTATTTATAAAATTATATTATTTTATTAGAACCCCAGACAGTTATTAAGTTACAGTTTTTCATTGCACTACAGCAAAGCAATACAAACTCATAAAATGATTAATTAAATGATACAATAATTTGATCAAAATAAAAAATACATTTTATGGCAGAAAATTATTTAATTTTAAAGCACTAGCAATAACTTTATTTATTTTTTTAATTAAGGCGCTTTTCAGCAAACATCCCTCTCCTACCCATCCAAAAAGATAACATACATATAACATTTCTATATGTGTTCAATAAGAAATTCATACTTACCAGAACCAAAGCTTATAAAAAAGAGAAACAGATGCCATAAAGAAATATAATGTCAAACAAACTCTTAAAACTAGTTAGTTCCAGATATATTAATATCAACAAGTACACAAGAAGAATAAAGAAAATTAAAATACATTTCATTTAATCTGCTATAATCACTTTCACATTGAAGAAAAATTATTTAGAAGGATTTAAAAAAATCATTCTTGGATTTAAAAAAAAAATGCATATACATATAGGTGTGTATGTATGATTTATCAAAAGTTAATCAATTATATTTAACTTTACATAATTTTTAATTTGATGTGTATATACATAATTAAAATAAATTACTACAATATAAATTTTAAAATATGACTGTAATTCAATTTTTAATATTCATGAACTGTCAATTGAAGGACACTTCCTATAGAGTACGAGTGAAAGTATCATAAAAATATGTTTATTAAAATTTTTCTTTGGATCCTATTTCAATAACTGAAAAAGGCTTAGAAAGCTAATTAATTATTCTATGTGAAAGCAGAATTCTGTACTTCTAAAAGAATCAAAACCACTCCATTCTTCTTTTCTTTTTTTTCTTTCTTTTTTTTTTTTTCTCTAATTTCTAAAATGAAGGGAGAGAGAGGGAAAGGACAGTTAAGGGGAGAGAGAAATAAATCAAATTTTTCCAAATCAAAAATTAACAATGCAGATTCAATTTTTAAAAAACAACTAAAAGTGCATTATATATGCATTATACATATATGTGTATATAGCNAGATTGTGTGTTTGTTAATTTATTAGTAATACTACAAATTAATTTTTAAAAATTACCTGAAAATTACTTATAAACACTACAAATTATGATAAAAATATCAGTAGATAAATTAAAATAAAACCACTATTCGACAGAAAATATCCTGGACAATTCATAACTATAATATAAATAAATAAAGAGTCAGAATAATCGATATTAATTAAACAAATTTATTTAATAATTCTTGAATTATTAAATAATTCTCTAATTAATAAACAAAATTTAATAATTAATTTTAACCAACCAAAATAAGGAGTTGTTGAAACAAGTATAAATACAATGAAAAGTCAGTCAAATTAAACTTCAGGAGAATTAAATCAATTTTATTAGAGAAAGCAAATTTTACTTACAGTCATCGATGATCGCATTTGCTGACATTTTGTATCTGAAAAAATAAAATTAGCTTTCTCATCAATAGGTATGATAACATTAAATTTACTTTAAAATAAATACTAAAATATTGACAGGAGGGATAAATAGAAATGTGAAAACAAGGGGTATTGACAAGATGGCAATAAATCATATATCTATTGTCCAACATTTTCAATAACACCTTTCATTCATGTGACATATAAAAGGAAGCTTATTTTTCAAGGCAATGGATTATAACACAAAGCCAGTTATATTTCTGGATACCTATGCAAAATAAAAATCAATAACACAGGGATAACTCTTTTATTTGAGGTCCAGTTCTATCTTGTACAGACATGCATTAGAAACTATTTAAAGGCAAATATTTTACTTGTACCTAACAAGATTTTATCAATAAAACTAATATACTTGCAATTAATTTCAATAATATAATTCTACATAATTTTAAATTATACATTTAATTATTTTTAGTCCATCAGAAAGAAAATAGAATTAATGACAATCCATTAGCTTATTACTAAACTAAAATTTTTGTATTAAGAATTTTAAATAGTATAAGTTTTTAAAAAAAAAAAAAGGATTTGTACCAAATTATAAAATTATGTTTAGAAATCATGACATATAATTCAAAATAAGAACAGATTTTTAAAAAATTTTATTTTACACTTGTAACTTGTGACAATGTCTTTGACTTCTTCTTTACAATATCAGGTTAAGAACATTTTTGGTAATCAAAATATCTACTTAAGGTATTCCAAATATCTTATAGGACAAAGTCAACATGAGAAGTACAAACAAGAATTTATTAATGATAATAAATACAACAGCTGTCAATAAAGAAGACAAAAATAAATAACCCAGAAAGAAAACGATTAACAGATGCATTAAAAAAAATGGCGAAATAAATCTGCATATTGTTAAAACTGCGAATTGTAAAAGGCTGGTCAGTTTCAATTCTAACATACACGAAAAAAAAAAATGAATACCCATGATTTTCAACAGATAAGTTGAAATTGAGCGATTGAAACAAACGAAATAATGCACAAAGAAGGAATTGACAACAGGTGTAATATAAAAAAAATACCTGTTTCTAGGCACAAATTGAAGCCAAACGAAGACCGACTGAGCTAAGGTAACGAACAGCACGGACAGCTTCCAAACCTCTTCTAATCGGAACAGATGTGCAGGCGAGCTTATAAACCTGAATGCACCTTTCTCCCGCCCTCTCTCGCCATTGGCTAGAACGCTCGTTCGCTCATGAAACCTTCAATCGATTGGCGCGAGACTGAGCTTCTCCAATCCCCTCCTCCCGTTTGAATTGAATTCCTTGAACTCTAACCGCCTTCCTGTCAAGTTTGAAAAAGCACTAACAATTCAAAGGATTATAAATCGCCCAGTATTTGTCCAGTAGGTTATAAAATGTCAACTGGGATGTATGAAGTTATTTTAATAAATGAAACCAACCAGGATGCGATATTATTTAGGTCATTGAGGTTGCAACTATTATGGATTCTGTGCAAATACCAATCAATTCTTATCTCATTGAATGTACGAGCACATAATGTGCAGTACGGTTTCATAAGATTGTTTTTTCAAATTTTAGAAAATATACTTAAAGTGCCGACTTCAATAATGTATAATATATCCTGAATGGCCGATGGAGCACTCGCATAGAAGTGCGAGACTTATCCTGAGCTTATTATTATTATTAAATTCCTGCCCAATGCTAAGTAAGTTTTAGAATAGAGTAGCTACCTTTTATTTATATATATATATACACACACACACTTTGATATATATATATATAAGCGTGTCTGCGGTCGAGGTCACATGTTATATTGTTCCAGATGAATCTTTGAATTTCCGTCACTAATTCCTTCACCAGCTGTTGGCCTATTTGCTGTAACCAAAACTTGCTGCTTCGAGCTTTGCGCTGGCTAAAATTTTTTTTTTCTTTCAGAAGACAGCATTTATTATGGATGTTTCAAACTAGGTTCAAAACTTTAAGAGGGAGGATTGATAGGGGGTTCGTTCTTGGGATTTGAATAAATGAAAACTTATTTGTAATACAAAAAAAATTGCATATTATGCAAACGTTTCAGCTTAAATTTCAGGCCTTCTTTAAGGCAATGTGAGTAATGGAAGAAGAGAGTCTCTTACTTAAGGGTAATTAAATCATGATCTTGTGATGTGGCGTCATGATTTAATCTCGATCTGTAAAGAAAACAATTATCTCTGTATTTTTCAGATCGAGCTGGATTGTAGAACGTAAAAATAAATTATTCCCAATCAATAACATAGTGTACTTGGTGAGGGAAGTTTGTATATGTTTTGTTTTATTGTATTTTTTTGTGTGTGTTTCTCTTTCTTGATTTTACGGGAAATAGGGTATTTAAATGATATGAGATTGTTTGCATAATGGAATAGAACAATGGATATATAAATTACATTAGTTCTATAACGAAGGGGGAAAGGGGTCTTTCTGAGGACTGATTTGAGTTTATTATTGGTGGAAAAATACAAGTTTTAGGTTTGAGAAAAGACCTAAGAATAATTTCAAACGCACCATATTATGTGTCCAACTCTACCCTTCGATTTTAATATTCCTTTCGTCCGAGATCTCATCTCTACTTGCTTCACGTTCTTCCATTGCAAGCTCCCATTTCACCCTACTCCATTTGCCAAATCCCTGTCGTCGGGCCCCAATCCTTACAACCCTCCCAGCTACTAAAACAAAGATGGCCTCCTGGGTCTTAATGCCTATATTTATGGGAGTGGGATAAAAAGACCCCTTCTCCCAGCAAAGTGACATATAATTTTTATTATTATTTTTGTATATATTTATTTGTTTGTATATAATATGACATCAAATTGCATGATATTTTATTAAAAGAATGTAAAAAAAAAAAAAAAAAATGTTTTTGTTTACTCCTCGAGATTTGTTTACCTACCCACGGCAGATTGGAAAAGGTAGATGGTCAGAATACCGTTCTGTTTGCCTTATTTTCATCGCATTCAAAAATTATACCCAATCAGGGCTGGATGTCATCAGAATGTATCATTAAAACCTGTACTGTACCTAGGACCTTTAGCTCAAAGTTCAGAGCCATAACCATCGTGCCCCTTAATTAAATTTAATAAATTACTAATTTCTGATCACAGACTAATCAATAATTGGTGAAAAATGAGTCAAGAGTAATTTTGACTATTATGAACAGACATAGATGTGATATGTTATATGACAGAAAATTCATTAATTTTGGAGTATTTTTTTTTTTTTTTTCTGATCCTTGTAGAATTCAGCATAATAGTAAATTCTGACTAATTTCTTCAGCACAATAGTCGTCGACCAACCAAACCGCCAACCACATATTTCATAATATTCAAAAAGAAAAAAAAAATAGTGAATATAATCTTTCACTCTTAATATGTAATATTTTTCATAATTCTTACAGTAACAAAGATTTTTTCAGTTTGATCTATTCCTAACACTCTCCATTCATTCATCAATTTCAAGCATTAATGAACTCTTCTAGAAATCTGATAGAATCTCAAATGCTTCTTTAGGTTTCTTCATTGTAAAAAAAATTCCGGTGCTCTTGTGGGGTCGGTGAAGAACCGATGTTTTTTCTCCAAAAATCGTGTAATTGTAAATTGCTTGGTTTCTTACGGGAAATCTGCTCAATTTCCGCACCCCAAGTGGTATAGTCGGAAGCACGATCCAAAAAAGACAGGAACGACACAACAGCTGCGAGGTCAAGGCCACCATAGAGTTGTTTCCTACAAGGCATTCCTAGAGAGAACCTACGACGGAGCACAAATCTCGCCCGGCGTCAGCTCTATCAACTCTGTAATAGTGAATATTTTTCGAAAATAATAAAATAAAAAATCATTTTATCTCATTCCAGCCCAAATTAATATTTACTTTAAAAAAAAAAATAAAAAAAATAAAAAATAAATAATCATACAAGAAAGATTAAGAAAGAAAAACTCAAAAGTCCAAAGTCTCTCCCTCAGTGATAACAAAACTGGAAGATTACTAGGCTCTGATAACACTTCATCTCGAAAGTACTCAGCTGTAAAATAAATAAAGAAAAATTGACGAAGAATGATAAATGGCATTTATGTTATAACAACTATTTTACAAATTCTCATTTGTGGAAAAAAACAAAAACAAAAAACAAAAAAAAACTTGTTTCACATTTTAACTTCTTCGTAATTCAGAAAAAAAAAATGTATTTATTTATTTTTGAACTTTGAAAAAATTTCTTATAAAACTTGTTGCCTCTTAAAACATTGAATACTCTCTCGAGGAAGTGAAATATTAAAAATTTAGGAGTGGGAGGTTTTAGTTTTTATCGGTATTTTCGGCTTTTAAATTACGTGAGATTTTCTCTTGGAAAAACCACTATTTATACATAATAAAAATTAAGTTATTTATCGCATGATTGGTGTATTCCACAACTCGTAGTTTTTTTTTTTTTTTCGGGTTTCCTTTCTCTAGAACAAAACTATATATAAACATTCTAGGGATTATACTAAATCGTCTGTCACTTAAAAAAGCAACAAAAGTCCCATACGCAGAGGCTGCTTTACTAAGCATGTAAATTTGTATATTGTTTATATATATACAAAATAATTAATAATATAGTAACAACGAAGAAATCGGGGATTATTCAATTTGATTTCATTGTAATCTACTTCTTATTCAGTTTATACCAAAATAAATTAGTTAAATTAATTTTTAGTATAATCCCAGAATGTTTTTAGTTATATAGTTTTTTCTAATGTAGTTCTGTTCTAGAGAATGAAAACCCTAAATAAAGCCAAATTATCCAATTTATACTACAAACCTTGCCGGCCACTTTCAAAATGATATTCTTGAATATTTTTCTAAATAAGCGGGATTCAGGGAATCCACAGAATATTCAAGTACCCGCTAGTGAAGTCTGATTTTTGATATTCGGTTTGTGGGCGGTGGGGCGTGGAAAAATCAAATTTTCATTTGATTTGGGCTCAATCAAAAAAGACTGTGTAATGTAAATTGTGTAGAATGTAAATTCTATCTTGAAGGCCGTAAATTTCGATAAAAGCTCTATTTAAATCGTGTGATAATACAACACAACACTGATGTGAGGGCCAGCAAAGCCATAAAAAATAAAAAATAAATTTTGGCAAAAGGAAGTTTGCCGGGTCCGCTAGTAGAAAATAAATATTAAAAGGTTACATTTTACACCCATCAAGTTTTATACTAATTTTCGTAAGGATAAATTAACGAAAAAAAAGATTAAATACCAAATTCGGTTGCGAAATATTAAAAACAGTGGCTTAGTGAATGTTGAAAGGCACACACACGCACACGCACACGCACACACACACACACACACACACACACATATATATATATTAATTTACAGAAATTTTTCTTATGAAGTAGGTAGAGTCGGAGATTATATTAATATTATAAAAAATTAATAATAAGAACAGCCTCAATGGATACATTCCTTCGGAACTGACTAAAAGAAAGGGACCTGCTAAAACTACTTTGTTATATATTTAAATATATTTTATATTCTTTTTTCTTTTATTATTCAAAACCAAATCTTATGAAATTAAATTTGAAGCCTATCAAACCAATAAACTTAACATAATATTAATAAAAGCAATGATAAGCGTTTTTCAAACTGTTATGGAGTATAAACTCAAGAAAATTATATTATTCAATTATGTTCTATAAACTTTATCTTAATTCAAATAGTAACGAAGATGTGCCAATTATTAATTTCGATCTTCCCCTTATCCAACCGTCCCCTTGTCAGATGTTAACTAAAAATATTTTTTTTTATTTTATTGGACCCACAAAATTACATTCCTAAATATTCTCCTTATCACGATTTTTCTTTTTTTTAACAGCAAAAATGTTATATAATAAATAGTCAGAAATTGTTTTACACAGGCCATGTTTTGCATTTTTTTTTTTCAAATCTGGAGCATAAAATGTTTCAAAATTTCCGTACTACGAAACAAATTTTGAAATATTTCCACGAATCTTCATCTATCCTACAATGAATCATATTTGCTACTTGTCCAATGTAGAATTGGTGTAGATAAAATTCGCGTCATAATGCGAGAAATCTGCTGAAAATAAAAATACTGGGACATGTGAAATTCTTTCCTTTGAGAAAATGAAGGGAATGCGGAGTAAATTGATGTAAATACGCAAACCATGTCAATTTCTTCCAAGTCAGTTGCTAGACAGGAAAATTGGTTTAAATTCCAATTTCTCCAGTTACGCATGCCAGGGTATAGGTTCGATATTATTTGATGCTATCGCATGCTATATATTCGAGGGAAGAGTTGGTCAAAAATTCGTCAATTTTTACGATAATAACCATTTTTTTTTTTTTTTTTCGAAATATGTTACACTTATTGTGCTTAATAAAGTTTTTCTTAACACTAATTATAGCTGTAATGTTAAAATTATAAATTTTTGTCTTTTTTTTTTTTTTTTTTAACTCCTCTTCATCCGATTACAATTATAAATAGATCCATTCAACGGTTAGCAAGAGAAACCCTGAGTATCAAAGTTGATATCAAGTTACTAGAGGATACATTTTTAAATATATTTAAAAAAAATATATTCCTGGAAAATAATTCTTTAAAATATCTTCTTTAAATAACATGTCATAGGAAATAAATGTTACTAAATTACATTTTACACCCATTGTGCATTACAACTTGTTTTCTAACTTCAACAATAACGAAGATATTGGAGGCTTTTAAATTTTGTCTACTTTTTTAGTCATCTGCTATTTCCGACCTCAATTTTTTTTTTTTTTTTTTTTTTTTTCAAGGAGGTCGGGGCTGTCCTCCCTCCCTTTCTTGCGAGGCAAAAATCCATTGTCTTTAAAATAGATCAATAAATCAAAAGGTAATTGTTTGAAACAACAATTGTAACATCAATAGTAAATACAGCATAATTTACTATTAGTTAAGTAAATCATGAATAACACAAATATATGTCAATTTATCTTTTCTAATTATCAGTAGCCCAATGTGGAATCTGATTTCGAAGTTATAATGGAATGTTTTTTTTAAATGGAACTCGAATGACGTTAATTTTATAAATATATCACAAATATCTATAGATCTCAACTAGTTGATGACCAATTCCAATCCATTATAGATATTTTTTTTTTCTACTTTATAATAAAAACTTTATTATTAATTACTTTCTATATATTTTTTGTGCTGGTTAATACATTATTAATTATTGTTCTAACAATAATTTTGGTGAATTTCAATAGATTGAACCTAANTATATATATATCTGTGTTTTAAGCGGGTATATTCACTTGGTGTTGTGCTTGCATCGAGCATGTGCATTACTTTATTTTTAGTTCATAATTCCATTCCAATGTAGTTCCCATATTGTACTAATGTCCAAATAAAGAAATGTTTATTTTTTCTCCTGAATATAATTTAAAATATTTTCTTAACAAGAGTTTTTCAAAGTTTTGACAGATAGATTTAATGTGATTAGTTTTGTCGTTGGGAAGCCTCGTTCTTGTGACAGTACTCGCTGGTTGTTCCCCTCCAAATGATGTCACACTCTGGCATGGTCAAGTGGAGGAGAGTTGCAAGAGGCCCAAACATTTCCCGCCAAAGCTATGAAGTCCAGCTGTGGTTCTGGCGGGAAGGAAGCCGACTCAGAGCCAGAGGGCCTTGATCCTATACTGGGACCGGACCTGCCCCCCCAGACGTAAAAGGCAATGCAGAGGCGTTCCTGCTTTAGTCAGAGGAGTCTTTCTTCCTACGCTCTCTCTTTGTCGACCGGTAGGCACAACGGTTTCCTCACCCGACAGCAACATTTTCCCGCCAAATACTTACAGCTGATTTGTATTTGCTTTATTTTTTATTTTTACAGAGAGTATAAAGTGACATTGAAGTAATAAAAGTATGAAACACTTAGAGAGTTAAAGTAAGAGTAAATCTGACAAATGAGAATAGATGAATATCATGTTAGCTTAATAAAACAAATCATTGATAACTGAATAAGAAACAATTTAAATTGTTAAACAAATATTGTAATAATACAAACTTAAATAGAATGACAAGCACATAACGTGATGTACAAAAAAAAATTCAACATGTAAATATTAGATCAATAAATAAAACAAATAATGAATGAGCTATGTTATAAAATATTAATAATTTATCACTCGTATGTGTAAAGACTTTGCAGATTCACGTCAAAGTTTATTGGATAAAAGTTGACAGAATAAAGACCAAATACTCATGTGATCTTTTGAGGACAATGAACATATAAGATATGTCCACTAAATATTCATCTATGCTAGCCGGGAAGGTTGAGTGGGGAAGCGCTCACACATTTTAGCTACTGTTAAAATTTTCTTCATTAATATGCTTCCTTCGTAAAATTTTTATAAAACGTAAACAATGGAAAATTGAATAATATACTAATTACATTCTATAATTTGTAAAGTATTTTTATTCGGGTTCGGCCAATGTCGATACAAAAATGTATATTTTATAATATTGTATTTTTTTTTTTTTT
>KZ807932.1:71419-105992 GCA_000696205.2 Oncopeltus fasciatus
TATATATAATATTGATAAAGTTAATTTTATATAATCATCAGCTATTTTATTATTTTGATTGGCATATTAAACTGTTTTTCAAAAGGTAATTCTCGTTTTGACTATCATTCCTCCAAGAAATGATTTACATTTATTTGTAAGTGAGTATGATTTACCAAAACACTTTCAATAAAATATTTAATTTATATTTTATTTTTAGGAATGGAGTGCTAAAATTCAAAACCATATAGTTGTTAGAAAAGAAATGGAACTAGTTAAAAACAAAAATGAAGATAAAAACTGTTTATGTGAAAAAAATAATCATAGAAAAGATGAATTGTAATGTTCCATAGTTTGTAAGATTTTACTAAATTTAATATTATTTTATGTAATTTTATAGGAATTCTTTTTAAAATAGTAGTGTATTAATATATTTTTTTCTTTTTAAGAAATACTTCATAGGCTCAGTTTATTAAACTTATACCTATAATTTTCTAATGGATCTCTTGATGAGAAATGTGATTTCAGTTTATTGATATTGATTACCTTTCTATTTTTAATTGTTTATATTTTCTGAAGCATTTCATATAACCAAAACCACTATCTGCTTGGATGATAAATAGATCCTACACTTTTATACTGAATCTCTGATGAACCAAATAATTTCATCTATTAAGTTCTTTAATTTAGTAGCTTATTTCCTATGCTGAGAGGGTTTTTCTAGATTCTAGTGAAAGTTAGTACTTCGATAAGCTGCTATACTTTCCAGATTTACTCATCTAGCTACTATTTATTAGATTATAATGGATTCTTATATTTGGAATAATATATTATAGATTCTCTAAAGTAATTATTAGACCTTGATCATATTGATTGATGAATGTGAAATACTAGAAAACCATCAATCTTTTATCCAGGCACACATTGCATTAACCCAATAAAGCCGTGTTTCTTTTCATTCAAATGTTGAAATATTTTAAGTTTACACATTAGAAAGTGCTAAGGCAATAATGAAATACCACTTTTAATGCATGTTGATGTTTTTTTATTATTTTAATTTTGATATGGTTACTAAAATGTTTGATGTTTCACTTTTGGGCATGAATGGGTGGAGGAAGATTTTATGAAAGAAACATGTAAGATAATTATGTTATAGTACATATGAACATTTATCTATGGATATAGCAAAAATGATTATATTTCAATATTATTGAAACAATATATTAATATAATTCTATAGAACTACAAATTCAATAAAGAAATGTTAGTATTATATATTTGCAACAAAGGCTATGCAGATTTATTTTGCACTTTCACCAAACTTTGTATTATTGTTTTTTTGTTTGTTTTTTTTTGTATTCTCATCTATGCTGCTTGGGAGTCTGACTGGTAATAGCAGACATCTATTTTCTGGAAGAGATCTGCTATTACTGGATTGGGTGTTTTGGATCTTCCTCCAATGATGTATGTGTCCCATATTCAGATAAATAAACCTCCATGATTTGCATTGTAAACCAAGATAGTTTATACAGATACAAAATACTTTATAGTATATTTTATATGGCTTCTGGAATTGTGAATGCAAGTGTCCAAAATGTATACAAAGATAAGCCACCACCATTTTTTAAATTAATTTGTTTACACCGTACCTGATGGGTTTATTCTTTAGAAATTCTTTTGCTCTATGTCTACTGTAATGAGCAACTATGCATTCATCAATGTGCAGGTTTTTGGAAAAGGAAAAATAAGAAACAAACATTTTGGTTTGTCATATTCATAAAGTTTCTTTATCTTTCACAATTTATTACTTTTATTTTGATGGCTGTTAGGTGCACAATGAAAATGTCTCTTTATCATTTCAAAAATGTTCTTACTTATGCTCTTCTTCCACTCTTCCTTCCCGTCCAGTCTAAAGCATATCTATTCTCATGTCTTCATTTTTATCCTCATTAATATAAACTGGGGGACAAAAAAACTGGCCCACCTGGAATTTTACTGAAAAATGCATATAAACATTTTTATAACAGGTCAAAGGTCACAATTTGCTCACCTTTATTTATTGTGATATATTCTGTTTGTTGTATACCAAGAATAAAGGGTAAAAAACACAACATGAGTGGGTAAAAAAATCTTTATTGAAAAAGAAAAGAAAAATGGTCACTTTTAGAAAAAAATAAACACACTCTAAACGAAAAATAACACTCTATTATTAAGAAATGTGAGTCATTAGTACCGAGTGTTGCCTCCCCTTGCTTGAATAACATCCCGGGTTCTTCTAGGCATACTGCGAATCAGGTTGGCTACACGATTTTGAGGTATCTGATCCCATTCACGTACCAGAGCCGTCCTTAGCTCTTGGAGGTCACTTGGTGGGTTCTGTTGTCGCCGAATGGACGTTCCAAGCTGGTCCCAAAGGTGTTCGATAGGGTTGAGGTCAGGGCTGCGAGCTGGCCACTCCAAAGTGCGGACGCCTACCTCATCCAGGTAGTCCCTTACAACGTGTGCGACGTGTGGCCGTGCATTATCATGCATAAAAAGGAAATTGGGTCCGATAAACGTGGCAAACGGTACCACATATTCCTCCAGAATGTCAGTCACATACGTATGTGCATTAAGCGTTGGCCTTCGGAACACATAGAGGTCTGTCTTAGCCTCTAAACAAATTCCACCCCAAACCATCACCGAGCCCCCTCCAAACTGCACTCTTCCCCTAATGTTGCACTGTGCATATCGCTCGCCTAATCTTCTCCACACTCGAACTCGGCCATCTGCACCGTACAGGTTAAACCTGGACTCGTCAGAAAAGAGAACAGAGGCCCAATCATCTTCTGTCCAGGCGGAATGTTCTCGACAAAAGTTGAGGCGAGCTGTTCGGTGCGCTGCGGTGAGCAGAGGGCCGGATGCGGGGACTCTGGAGTGGATATCGAGCTCTGCAAGCCTCCTCCTTACTGTTCGCACGCTTACATTTGATTGAAAGCGATTTCTGAGGGCCTGGAGAGCAATGAAGCGATCATCAGCTGGGAGTGTCGCTCTTGGACGGCCTGATCCCGGCCTCCTGGCATAGCTACCAGTTTCGCGAAACCTCTGAACTGCCCGGCGAACTGTTGTTTCAGGCAGTCCATGAACTCTGGCCGCGTATCGTTGGCTTCGGCCGTCTTCGATCAACGCCATAATTCGCGCAACAACCTCTGTCGTCAAAACCATTTTTAATGTTTTAAAATTATGAATTTTCTCTTTAAGAAAGAAAGGAAAGAAGAAACGCCAATCAATGTGTTTCTGGAGACAAACTGAATTCAAAATTATGAATTTTTCCTTTAAGAAAGAAAGGAGAGATAAAGTCCATCTTTCAGTTTATATCATTAATCCTAGAGAGGATTAAGACATTTGTTGTCAAAACATAAGGAATCGTACTCCCATTTGATCTGTCGTGCCAGTTATTACACCGCACACAAAAATAATTATTTAATCTGCATTTTTCAGGTAAAATTCCAGGTGCACCGGTTTTTTTGTCCCCCAGTGTATTTTACTTATAAGATACTTTTTTTAATTTACTTTTATTTCTCTCTAACTTGTAAAATAAATGTCACCATTTACTCTTATTTATATCCAACTTTAATGAAACATGAGGAATCTGCTTAGATTACACGGCTTCTGTGGGACAAACTTTCATTTCAGATCATGGATGAGGTGATACGGAACTGAAATATTAAGATGTAAGATGATGATAGTTTTATGTTATATATTCCCTTAATGAATACATTGACATTGACTTAGAAAGGATCTTTGACAATGAGAGTTCTCAAGTATTCATGAATTAGTGTAAAAAATCATCCTCAAGGAATTCGATGTATCATTTTCAACACTTTGCTTTAAGACATATTTATTACAGTTATAAGATATCTTGATACAGTTTTATCTTCTAGAACCTACAGTGTGGTTGCCTATTACTTGATTAACAATCTTTGATAGACCTTAACAATGCCCATTCAAACCCTAAATGTGCTTAAACCTCCAAGATGATAAAAGATAGTCTGATGCTGTGAATATTTGGGTAGGCATACCAGTCACAGGTAAGACATATCCATTCCTAGTATTATTTCAAAGGAGTAATATGGCAATGTAATTGAGAAACATACTCATTAAAGTGAAGAAGTCATTTCTTTGTACAAAAGAACAGGATTTTTATTAAACATAATTTTATCTAGAATCTATCATTAGCTTGATAGATTTTAAATTCCACTAAAAGAGTCTGCTATTTTCTCTGTATCTATAGATTACAAAGTATTCTTTGTTAAATATTTCTACCTTTCATAAACTATTTTAGGTGTCTAGTAGAAAGATACTTAATAAGCAATTAATGAAAGGGAACAGAATAAAAAAATCTATCTTTCTTCGCCAGGAATCGAACCTGGATCTCCTGCTATCCGGGCCGGTATGCTAAATCCATTACACCACAAGGACTAGCTAGTTATCTCATTCAATTCCCTCTCTGGAGGTTCAGGTTCGATTCCTGGCGAGGACAGATAGATTTTTTTATTCTGTTCCCTCTCATTAATTGTTTAAAATTTATGTGGGATAAAAAACCACAACCAAACAAAAATATTTATAAGATACTTAATAAGATTTCTATTTATTAGATCTTAAAAGAATTACTGTAAAAGATCTTTGATATAGTTCCATCATCTGGAACAATTTATCACTTAAGGATTAAGGAGATTAAGATTTTACATTTTTTAAAAATAATATAGTTCTTATCAGAACACTCAGGGAATTTCAATAATAAATTAAGATTAATGTAACAATTGGTTAGTTATTACTAAATATTTAATTGAACTGTTTTATCTTTCACATTCTCTCAGTTGATAGCTATCTGTTTGTTGGTGGTATCATCATTCAAAAATATCCCATGACTAATAGATTGCTTCTAATCACAGTTTCTCTCAATACTGTACAATTTATTAATGTTTTTTTTATTGTATGATTCAGATTACTTCATTAAATAGATGACTGCCAGTTTTAATATTTTTGATCGAAGGATTTTTTTTAATGATTGTCTGAATTGTTATGTAGCTATTATATTGCTCAAGTAACTGTCAGTCCTATATTTCTAAATTAAGTTACAATGAAGTGACTATTAATCTGAGTTGAGATTTTTGTTTGTCATTCCTCTCATTGGTACCTGTCTTACTGATTTTTACTTTGTGAGTTAATTTTTTTTTTTCATTCTAACAAGTTCATTCTAATAAGATATGATTGTGTTGTAAAAATAGTTTATATTGCAAAATCAACAACATTCAGAAAAATAATAATAATCTTACTTTGCTAACCTAGTAATCTAACAATTGACTAAATATTTTTCTTTAAATCATAGGAAGAAACCTTTTCTTCTCTATAAATAAAAAGGGTTAGAAACTTTCTGGCTTTTTATTGGTCTTCCTCTTCTTGTAATATACTAGTGTAGTTCTCCAATGCCCTAACTCATCAGTCTTCTTGTCACTCTCTTCTTCACCTTGTTCTCATCCCTTCAATTCAGTGTCCTCCTCTTTTTGATTTTTCTTTTTCTCCCTGAAAATTTAAAATTTCTAATCCAATTTAATGACTTAATTATACTCACTATAGGTGCTTGAATTAGACAGTTCTACATTATTATCATTATCATCAAAACTTTCAATTTCCTCAAGCTCGTCAAGCTGAGCAGTATTAGTTAAAATGCATTTTTCATTTAGTTACTTGACTTCTACGCCATTAATAAGTAATTTGAGATGGTAGTGCTATATAAATAATTATATGTGAATAAATATTCAGTAACAAATGTCACTCTGAGATCTAATTAACAAATATTATTTATACTTTGATAAATATTCATAATATTACATTGCTTGAGGATCTAATTGTGAGATATAAGATCTCTTCTATTTTCTTTCTCATTTAATAAACATTATTCTTCTACTGAATTAAAGAATTAGTAGCGAAAACCAATTATTCACTGGGGTATTTTTTATTTATTTATAGGTGAGCAATGTGTCAAAACTAGCTGACCGTCAGATCTAGAATGTTGGTTAAAAAGCTCAATATCTAATTTTTTTTTGCTTTATATTCCACAGATCTCACATTTTAGTCAATAGTGAATACTAAATTTTGTGGAATTGTGAAAAAAAAAAGTCAATAATACATTATTATTTGGGATTCATAAATTTTGAAAGAAATTAAAATAAAACCTACAAGCTCAGAAATAAAAATAAACTTAATTAGTGCCCCTTGACTGGCGTCAGCAGAATACAAGTAAAAATAAAAATACATAATCATTAACTTACATTATAATGAATAAAAAAAAAGTAATTGACTAGGCAAAAAATATGTAGCTTTAATTTAGTAACTCAAAAACAAAGATTATTTAACTCTGTCATACCTTCCATTGTCCGTCTTCATTGGTTTCTGCAAACCATCTGTTGGCGAGCGCTTTCGGACATTGTCCATCTTCTGGCCGAATACATGCGTTCACTGTCACTGTCTGTATTCAACTGCGTTTGTATTCTGTGAGTTAGTTGGGTGTGTCAGGTAAAGCTGTAACGTTTGCTTTGTCGGCGATTATAAGGGTCAGAGTCCATTATTCCAGGTATTGGTTGAGGCAGGGATTAGTAGTGACAGTTCTATATTCATTGGTGGTGGAAATAACCTTTTAGATTATTTACATTATTTAACTCTCTTATAAAAATCATTATCTTTAACAAAATATAGGATTAATCACTTAATCAATAGGAAAAATCCTAAATATTAAGGGTAATTCCTGACATCTTAATAAATCTCACATTAAAGTGGTCAATGGCCTCCCGCCTCGCCATTTCAAAAGGCATAAATGACCCGAGTGGTTGATTGCCTATATTTAAAAAAAAAAAAAAAAAAAAAGTGGTCAATGCATTTAATGTGATTAGTAAAGCTATTTAATCATTTTCTTAATGGAGTTTATTCTTTAATGCTTCTTGTGGTCCCAATATAAAATCATGAAATTATATACCAGGAAGGATATTTTCCATTGATTTAGTAAACTAAAAAGCAAAACTAAATGCTTAGTTCAATAATGAATAGCACTACCTAGCAATATATTTTATTACTATTGACGAATAGGTTATAGGAAGATACATAAAATGTGCTTCTTAATAGATAATATATAAAACAGGAAATTCACTTAAAAGCAAAAAACACTTGAAGCCAGCTTTTTTTTTTTTTTTTTTTTTAAAAGCTAGATTAATATATCAAAAGCAGTAATATATTATTTTACTGTGTGAGTAACTTAGTCTAAATTTGATGGATGAAAGTAATTACTATTGAAGCACCTTAAATAATATATGTGATAATAAATAATAATTTAAAAATAAACTCTGATGTGAAACTATTTACCAATGCATTTGATCTCAATATAATGTTTAATAAGAGAGTTTTTACTCATTAAGTACCAAAAAGATTCAGTATTTTAATAAAACTATATCAAAATAATTTATTGTTAGTAATTTGAATACACTCAGGTGGAACCTGAGCTCATTGTAGGAAACAAAAATGAGTTCAGTGAAATGAGTGTTATCAACTCTCACTGTGAGGTGAACTAGAATTTTTCATCTAACATGAACTATTATTCTTCTATGTAAAAAAAATATATTTAATCACAATTTGCATTATTTTATTTTATTTATAATTTCTACAGATAATCTTTGAACAGCAAATAAATAAAAGCCAACAAATTTCATTATTATTGGCTAGTAGAAAGTAAAACAAATTTTTGAGTGGGATTATAATTTTTTTAATGTTGATTACTATAGTTTATTATTTAAGAAAATAAACTAATATTCTATCTGTTTAGTAATATTTAAAAAAATAAAGTATATTATTTACTGTCAATTATAAACATTGTAGAGGGAAAATATTTAAGTGGTAAGTTAGGTCTTAATGTGTGATGATTACTTTTAAAAACAATAAAATTGTATTACTTTAAAATGTATTTATTCCACTTATTAAGGAAAGAAATACTTGAATATTGTTGAATTAAAAAATAAAAAAACAGAAAAGAAAAACAAAGATTAATTTGAAAAATGAATGAATTATATTTTTTCATTTGACACCTAATAATATAATTAGATTAATTCATTAACTACTAGCTCATTACAAATTTTGTCATAAATATTTTTAAATCTTAAAACTAAATTTCTAGCTTTATTATTATTAGCTTTTGTGAGTAAATCAGTATATTTTTGAAATATATTATTTTTCTAACATTTGACTGCCTAAATTAAAAAAAAAACGAGCATAATCTCCCCCATAATTTAAAAATTTAACCACATAAATTACCTTTCCAGGATTTTCCTTATTTCTAGAGATAAGAACATATTTGCCTAGTAAAAAACAATTCATTGGTTATGAATTCCTTATGAAGTTCTCAAGAAACGATTTTTTATGTGATTTATGTTAACAATTTTGAACTTATTGTTTATTAGCTATAAAAAGTTTCTTTGGTCCTCACAGTAATAATTGTGTCCTCTAGAAATGGTCTCTATTTAATCAATTCATTTTATGTAAGAACAATTGTTTTTTTCAATCGATTTTTAAAAGAAAATTTTTCCTTAATTTTTTCCCTTCACTCTGAAATAACTTAGTAGTGTAAGAGTTAACTGAAATTCCTTGTCCACCATCTGTGGATGAGCTTGTAATTTTAATGGTAAAAATGAGATAGATAATGAGATATTTTACTTAAATTGATTTTATTGAATAATCATATTCTTGTTTAATTATGTATTCAAGACTGTGGATGTGATATATATATTTACTAGAAATTTGTATATTCAGACATACTTATTTTTTTATTTATTAATTTTTATCTGTTTGTTTATTTAGTTTGTATTATTATTACCACTGAGAATCAAAATTATTATTTTATCATATGCTACTGTGATGTCAGATGTTAATGGGCAGTATAAAAACTTAATATTTCATTATGAATAAAATAGTGCTCATCTGTTTCTTGGTTTTCTTTCTCCCTTTGTACCATATTAAAGTGCATTTCATTTTTTAGGACATTTTTAATGAGCAAAAATTATGAACTAGCATAATATGAAATTTAATGCATTTTAAGTTATGAATTTAAATCTTAAACCATTTGATTAACATAAAATACAATATTTTTGACCCCATCCTTTTAAACAATTTCTTCTCTGAAATAGTCTTTCTTCATATATAATATATCAGTGTTCTTAATAAGGCTTAGGATAAGTGAGTCCAAAATTCATTCCCAACTCAAGTCTGTAAAAAACCATATTTTTTTTACAAGACTGACACTTCCTTAACTTGACTCATCAATTTTTCTCATCAGGGTATATTTTAAGTTTCATAATCATTGCAGCAATAATGAGGCTCTAATTTATTATTCTGACTATTTTAGTATTATTAATTTTATCAATCATGATTTCGTTACCCTAAAGTGTGAAACTCTCTCCCTGCATCACCCCCATTGCCCTGAAGAATGTTGGCTAAAATAAAAAAATTTTTGTTTACAAATAAGTTTTTATTTTTATAAGTTTCTTAGTTATTTTTAAAAATCTATGACAATATTTGATTCAGAAATGAAAATACAAATATCAAATGTCACAAATTGTAATCTTTAATAAGAATCACTTTTGTGTATTCCAGTGAGCAGTCATATGCATGCCACTTATGAAAATCATAAAAATAATCTAATCAATTTGTGCTATCTATTTTTTTTATCTTTCCTTTTTTAAGACTTAACAACGACGTTCACATTTAAATTTATTCTAAGAAAGACTGTGGTAGCTGATACATAAATAAATAGTTAAGAAATATGTTTTCACTTAAGTATTATAGCTTATATGTAAAGTTTTTTCCGGGTTGGACCGTGTAAAGTTTTTGATGGTTGCCGAGCTTTCGCACATTCTGTGATGGCTTCTTCAGGGCTGAATAGAGAATGACTGTCATACATCTGATGACTGTGGAAGCCTACGTGAATATTATAGCTTATTTTACTTTTAGATTCCTAGGATATGACTACCAAAAAACCATGTAGGGCATTCAGAAGGACATTTGTTAAAATTCGAATGAAAACTTTTTTCACTTAAGTGTTATAGAAATTTTTCTTTTTACAATTTATATTTTGTGAGTAGGCAATATCGTGAAAAGGATGCCCATTTTTTAAACCAGCCATCAGAGATTGCTACCCTAAAAACATTCTCAATTTTGTCTAGTTGTTTTCTGTTACGCAGTCTATTTCACTGACACTCTCATACATAACAAACATAAAATAAGAGTGCTTTATGATGGTGATAGTAAGTATAAACTTGTTGAGATGTTCCTCCATACTAGTTCTTCTCTAGTTACAATGTACATATTTGTAAATAATATATTAATATTTATAGCTAAAATAAATAAATTATCTTTGAAGTGGTTTAAACGTAATTTGTAGCATGCTCCTAAAAGAAGGAACTCCCCTTTTCTGTCCTCATAGATCCAAAGATCTCAGGTAGCTGGCATCGTCAGTAGAGGAGGACTGAATGTAATGCAGTAGCAAAAGTGGTTTTTTATTTGGTTTTAAGAATAGACTAAGTAAATTAATTGAATGTTAAGCTCTTCTTCTCGGTTACAATTCTTACTCCTATTCTGTTAACCATTGAAATAAAAGAGAGTGAATGTAGTTTGAGGAGATCTAATATTGAATTGAAAACTGTTGAACTCTGTCTTCTAAAATTTATCTTAATCTATGCAAAAATGTATGATTTGTTCAATTTCTTTAGCTATTCCAGCACTCTCATTCATTGTAAGTAATACATGGCAAAAAAAAAAGTTATTTATCTTATGTATGAAGAAAATTTTTTTTTTATAAATACATTGTAACAGTAAGTATGTAATTAAGCAATAATAATTCACAGAACACACCCAATGAATCCATTTTGCTTTCTAGTGTTAAGAAATAAGATAACTTCCCTGTAAATTGAAATTAGTTATTATAGAATTTATATACCCTGTTGACTATTATAATTTATTATTTTTCATTTTATCTCATAAAGATGGATTGGAATCCTTCAGTATAATGCATTTTAAAAGATCTAAAAACCTTAATAAAGTTCCAGCCATGTCATAAAATTCTATTTTGTAGATGGCCACTGTGCTAACGTATTTTTTGTTGAAAAAGTTATAATATATAATCTACGATCTTTTTATATTTTATTTTACAGTTCTATTAATGCTTGGCCTCAACTAAGAACAAGAATCGAACAAATATCTTTCAAAACACCCTTAATAATTCATTTTAAGCCCTTACAGCAGACTCAAAGATCAGGCTTAAAAATTATAGCCATTATCTTCAGACTTAGGTCATTTAAAGCCAAATTCTTTTGAAATATATAGCAGTTATTGCTAAAATAGAGAAAACAAAACATATAATTTATTTATTTTTTAACACGAAGATCTCAATAATCCAAATAACACACAAAAATGTGCTATTACTATATTTCCATTGCTACATAATAAAAATATATNTTATATTAATTTAAAAAAAAAGCTATTTCAGAGAGAAGTTGTAGTCATCATATTATATTTAAATAATTTATTGGAGATAAGCTGACGATTCAGGACAATGAGGAAAATATTGTCCTTTATATACATTTTTCATAGAATAAAAAATTACATTATTTGTCAAAAGTTGTAAAAGATGTTTTAAGAGGTTATAAAAATAAAACCCCTCTCCTAAATGACTGATTCGTCATTAACTAACTCAACCTACAGTTTGTAAAAAGAAGCTTAAATACCGAATGTAGTATCTTTATTTGATATCGAAAACTGTGGTCACTAGAGCACATGCAGATATATATATATACACACCTGTTATTTTGAAGGCTTCATATGTTAGCTTCTCTTAAATTGCATTGATGAAGAAGCAACAATTTTTCAAATGTCACATAATGGGGACAATATGAGTAGCTTAATACTTTATGAGAAATCTGCTAAAATTTTTATGACTTATTAATCACTCTACTTGTATTAAACCTACTTATTCTGTAAAACTACATTTCTGAATTTAGTCTTTCCCTTGTAAATGTAACCCTATTTGAAAAAAATCAAAGGAGCTCTCATCCCCCACTTTTTCCAATCTGAAAAAGGTTTGTCTTACAGTTAGGAACTTACAGCTCTAAAGATCCTGTCAGTTCCTTTGATAGGTCTCCCGCACCATTCTGCTACTTAGTCATACACTAAGCATGTAAGTTCAAAACATATACAGCTTGAAAAATGTTTTTAATGACCAAGTAGATTCATATTATTCCAATATTCATTCTATACTTCTTTCACTTACACAATCATTTTCAATACCCTCATCCAAAACATCCATATTCCTATTTACCGTTTCTTCTTCCGGGTTGGACTGTGTCAATTTGTTGATATTTTCCGAGCTTTCGCACATCTTGTGATGACTTCTTCAGGGCTGAAAAGAGAATGAGAGTTGTAAAAGAGAGATTTAAAATCCAGATGGTATATAATTAACATGTTTTATACACCAGGTGGTGTATAATCCCGGTGCGGTCTGGTCCTTGTGCGAAGCCTGCATTCCCATTGGTTGATATTGTGTTCTGGCGGCTTGTCTCTGGAGTAGTCAGGTAGCTGGTCACTGATTGGTTGGATCCTCTTGTCGATTAGCGCTGGTTTCCAGTTTTTGCTGAGTCTGTATCCGTCTTCCCTATTTTCGGATTCTTGGTTATTTCGATGGCTTCTCTGATGGTCCGTCGATAGTAGTTGCTTTCCCAGGCCAGTATTGAAGTGTCTTCGAATTTGATGTGGTGGCAGGTGTTGGTGAAGTGTTCTGCTAGAGCTGACCTCTCTGTGCATCCGTGTTTGATGTTTGCGATGTGTTCTTTGAGACGTGTGTCTATCATCCTTCCGGTTTCACCGATGTAAGAAGTTCCACAGGAGCAGGGAATCTTATAAATTCCTGGAGTCCGAAGTCCAAGTTTATCCTTAGGTTTCGGAATGATGTCTGTTATTTTTCTATCCGTGCTGAACGCTGTTCTTATCTTGTGATTTTTGAGTATTCGGGCGATCTTCTCTGTTGTCTCTTTGGCGTAGGGGATGGTCACTTGTCCTTGGAATTCTTCGGCTTCTCGTTCTTCCTTGTTGCGCTGCCCATTTCTCTTCCTCTGGATCTTGTCTATAGTGTTGCGGTCGTAGCCATTCTTCATGAAGGCGGTCTTCAAGTGTCTTCTTTCTTTCGGCAGTTGGGCTGGTTCTGAGAGTATCTCCGCTCTGTTGAGTAGAGTGTTGATGACTCCTTCCGTCTGAGCCGGGTGGTGGAGGGAAGTGGCAGGTAGGTATCTGTTGGTGTGGGTGGGTTTCCTGTAGATTGAATGGCTCAAGAGGTGATCCTTTTTTGTTACGAGTACGTCCAGGAAAGGTAGTTTTCCTTCTTCTTTAAGTTCCATGGTGAACTGGATGTTTTTGTGCATGTTGTTCAAGTGTTGAAGGAACCCTTCCAGCGAGTCTCGGCCATGTCTCCAGATGACAAACGTATCGTCGACGAACCGATACCAGTAGACCGGCGCTTGTGGTGCAGAGTCGAGAGTCGCTGGAAGGGTTCCAAGGATCACCTCCTGAGCCACTCAATCTACAGGAAACCCACCCACACCGACAGATACCTACATGCCACTTCACACCACCACCCGGCTCAGAAGGAAGAAGTCATCAACACTCTACTCAACAGAGCGGAGATACTCTCAGAACCAGCCAAAACTGCCGAAAGAAAGAAGACACTTGAAGACCGCCTTCATGAAGAATGACTATGACCGCAACACTATAGACAAAGGGACAACAGAGAAGATCGCCCGAATACTCAAAAATCACAAGATAAGAACAATGTTCAGCATGGACAGAAAAATAACAGACATCCATCTGAAACCTAAGAATAAACTTGGACTCCGGACTCCAGGAATTCACAAGATTCCCTGCTCCTGCGGAACTTCTTATATCGGTGAAACTGGAAGGACGATAGACACACATCTCAAAGAACACATCGCAGACATCAAACATGGACGCACAGAGTGGTCAGCTCTAGCAGAACACTTCGCCAACACCTGCCACCACATCAAATTTGAAGACGCTTCAATACTGGCCCGGGAAAGCAACTACTATCGACGGACCATCAGAGAAGCCATCGAAATAACCAAGAATCCAAAAAATATCAACAGGGAAGACGGATACAGACTCAGCAGAAACTGGAAACCAGCGCTATCAACAAGAGGATCCAACCAATCAGTGACCAGCTACCTGACTACTCCAAAGACCAGCCGCCAGAACACAATATCAACCAATGGGAAGGCAGGCTTCGCCTAAGGACCAGACCGCTCCGGGATTATACACCACCTGGTGTATAAAACATGGTAATTATATACCACCTGGATTTTTAATCTCTCTTTTACAACTCTCATTCTCTTTTCAGCCCTGAAGAAGCCATCACATGATGTGCGAAAGCTCGGCAAATATCAACAAAGTAAATACATCTGATGACCGTCGAAGCCTACGTGAACATCCATATTCATAGCTTAAGAATTACAACCTATTTTTTTTTCCCATCAACAATACACCATCGACTTCCCTATTTCAGATTTAAATTTTCAATGCTTCTCCTTCCTCTGACCACTTTCCAAAAAATACTATTTTTACCTTCCCCACCCCACTATCTTTACAATATTTCCTTCCTGAAACCAATATTCTTATGTATAACCTCAAAACTTATGGGGTAAGTTTTAAGAAAAACCAACAAACCATATGTCTCCAAATTCACAATCTAGTGTTCAATTCTGTTAAATGTTGAGGAATATTTGACCTTTCTTTATTATTAAAATTTATTTCATTTCTAGACCAACAGATCTTGTACTTCTTACAGATCATCTTACCAAATATTCAATGCTACTCTTTCCTGAGGTATCACCTTCCAAGAAAGAACTGTACCCATTAATAATTGTATAAGAAACATATAAGTATTGCTTTACTAATTTTATTTTAATCATGAATGTAATAAGGATAATTTCATAACTATTTATATTATAGCTTATTGGGAAGACTCTTTTAGTGACTTGGTTTGACTGCGTCAAATTATGAAAATAATTTTTTATAATAGTTTTA
The DNA here is from genome assembly GCA_000696205.2 of Oncopeltus fasciatus. Classification (NCBI taxonomy): domain Eukaryota; kingdom Metazoa; phylum Arthropoda; class Insecta; order Hemiptera; family Lygaeidae; genus Oncopeltus; species Oncopeltus fasciatus. Next base: position 86,564 of record KZ807932.1, read on the forward strand.
AGAGTTACTCCCAGGAGAGATGAGTTTTGCCAAGATGAGTCATAAGCCATAAGAAGGTTTGTATAATGATTTTATTAGGAAAAAAAAAAAAAAATTATCTGTTATTTATCTTTCTGTCAATTTAAATTGCTATTCATTGCAATTTGAGGGTTTAGTTTTATTTTGTAAGTGTTAGATAATATGATTAGAACTCAAGTTTTCATTGAACATTTATATTTCGAAGTTCCCTCAACTTAATTTCGCTTTCCCCTCCATATTTATGAATGGATTTGTAGGCTAACCACTATTTTGTAAAAAATCTTGGGGTAGAAGCATTTGACAAACCTATAAAAAATTCAAATTGTAAACATTTCTTCTTGCGAAGAAACGCTGTATAATTTTGGCTAAATTATGCTGAAGCACAGGGAGAGGTAGTTCAGAAAAGGTTGTAAAGTATCGCAATATTGATTTTCCTATAAGATTTTTGTCAGGTTCATATTTTATACTTATATTTAATATAATAATGTGTTTATATGATATGAATTTAAAAAAAATCAAAGCCATAGAGGGGGGAGGGCGGAGAGGAGGGCTAAAGAAATATATCAATAGTTTGCACAGCTATTGGTCAATGAAGGTATCATATTTATGATTCTCACAATATTTTTATTACATTAATTTAAGCAAAATTATGCAGAGGGAGGGGTATGTCAGAGGAAATCATAAATCAATTTTTTCCCTGGTATTTATCAGTTAAACTCCATAATTTAAATTAATAAATCATATTGAAATAAATTTTTGTTTTGCTCTTAGTTAATATTGTTTTTCATAAAATTGATTGAGTAAATGACTAATTGAAAATATATTTACATAATTGGTAAAAAATTGTTACTTGAACTTAAAAGCATAAATAATTGTAAATTATTAACAAATGTGCAAAAGGGGTATTTACATCCTAATTAATTAATTTCAATTGACTGGGTGATTAGCTTACTTATTACGCAGAAATACAAGGCAACATGGATTATTTAGTGAGTTTAAAAAAAACTTTATTAAAGAATCTCAGATTATTTATAATGAAACAATTGTATTATTTACATAGTTTATTTTCACCTGTATTACTTCCAAGGCCTGAAGATGAGCATGCTGAGAAATGGTACAGCTAGAATTAAAATTGAATTATGGTTTACCAAGCTTGGCAGTAGCTTATAAAACCAATGTAACAACAAGGAGAAAAATTATCAAGGTTATACTGCCAAGATTTCAGATCTAGAATTTCATTGAAGTATGTAAAATAATTTATTATTGATTGAAATAGACGTACTAAATGTAGTAGTTCCTACAAGAGAGACGTACAAAAATTATACATTTTTTCTTCTGAAGAAATGATTTTTGAGAACTTTTAAGAAGTGTGGCATGTACTTGTTACCAGGTAAAAAGATGCCTCTAACTAATTTTACATAAATGCAATAAATTACTTGAACTAAACTAAAATTTCAAAGGAAGATAATCTTTTTCACTGCCTTTAACTCCAGTGGGAGGAAAATTATTTTAAAATAACTTAACAAATAAAGCGTGTATTTCCAACAATAATCCACAAGCTCAATGCATACATTGCTTCAGCTATGCAAATTTTATTAAGTATAACAAAATCATACTTTGTTTCATTACTTCTTCTTTTAAAAAATATATATTTATTTATATTTTATTATTTATAATTCAACATGTATCAATGTTTGGCACAAAATTGGTTTGCAGAAACAATAAATTGCCTCACCTAATATATGAAGTGAAGCGCTACAAACATAACACTATTTTGTGACTTAAGTAGTATATATAACTAATATTTTACACCATTAGCCATGGGTACCCCATGAATTGTACAGGGAAGATCTTGTAAAAGCATAACATCTGAGGTATATTAAGTAGAACTGAGTGTAAAGTACTTGTTAATTATCCTTCCACCTATTCTTTTACAATTTATTTTAATGTGTAAATTATAGAGCTTTACTTCTAGTGAAGTTAATTTTCATATTTTTTTGTCTGTGGTACTGTGTGTGATTTGAGCCGACTTTAAAAAAAGAAGAAGAATAGTTTGTCGTTCTGTAACTGGGTATTTAACAAGATTATTTGTGTAAATAAAATTATTCATGGACTCTGATATTTTCAGAGACAAAATATTTGAATATTACAAATAACTTATGCCTTGAACATTTTTCTTAAATGGAAGAAGAGTGAGAGAGAAAAATTGAATTATTAAAAATGGAGGAAGATGGAATTAGATAAATAAGGCTGGATATTCTTCTCTTCTAGCAGAGAAGACCTATTAACCAACAGGTAGATAAAATCCACTTAAATCACCAGACATAGCAACCCCATACCTAGGCCTGAATTTCTTAAATTTTAGAAGATTAAAATAATTAGTATAACTATTTGAGAATAACTGGCTGAACCATGAGTTAGAATAGATGCCACCAGGAAGGTGGTTGGTAGGACGAGGTCAAGGATGAGATGGCAGCTTGAGACCTTAGTCCAGATGTCTAGTGGGATAGGGTTAAGTGGAGGAAGGCTTTACATGAGGATACTGACAACTTACCCTAAAGAAATATGCAATAAATAAAAATACAAGTAAATTACCATTTTCAAATATATCCTACTTGGATTTGAACTATTTGAAACTTGTAATATTAAGGGACATTATCTGTTAATTTTCTTTGGGCCAGTAATTTCAGTTGCCCAGAAAAATAAAAATATTTCCTTAATAATATTTAGCCTTGCTACATTAAGTGAACGGTAGTTTCATCTACAAAGCCATATGACCTGCTCAATTTATATGTCAAATCTGCATTGAACTGGTCATTATCTAGTTTAGTCTGCTGTGAGTTAAGTTCTTCCTTTGAGCACAGCTCTGTTTAATTTTGTAACACATTAGTAATATAGTAGTACATATATGCTTGCAAAAATCTCTATTCCAACTCAATATGCAGTGGATATAAATCCAGAAAGACTTCCATTACAGCCAATAGTTTTGACTTCATGGCTTCCATTATAAATAGACAGTTTGGTCTTTGATTCCTAGTTGTAATTTAGCTTAGTTCCTAGTTCTGTCATCATATTGATGGTCCTAGTGGAACATATTTTTAGAAAACTGAACAATAACTATAAACTTTCAATATTTTAATAAATGATTATATTAATCGAAAGAGTTAGTCTGTGAACATTTCATATAATTTCCATAATTTCATTTTAGAATGATAGTAGTATAAAAGTAGAACATTTTATGTCACACATGTAACTCTGGAGCTTCAATACTAAGAATGTAACCAATTGGTTTAACATTAATAAATTCTATATATTAAATGCATTAAGAAGCCTGATGCTTTTATATATATATACATACATACATATATATAGGTGATTTTATGATATAAACCCTCAATTTCTGTCATGTATAAAGTTAAGAGTTTATTAAGATTTGAATATCCACTAGACGCATGTAATTATATTAATGAATATAACTTTGGTATAAAAATTATTTTATGAATTTAAAAATAGTATGTAATAATGAAGAAAATAAAGATTTGGAAAAGAAAAACATATATGTACATAAAATGAAACACTCCCATCTATTATATATATAATAAATAAGAACAGGAGGACAAAAGAGTTTAATGAACACACAAAAAGAAAAAATTACAATGAGTAAATATTTTATTTGGTTGTGGTTTTTATCCCACGTAAATTTTAAACAATTAATGAGAGGGAATAGAATAAAAAAATCTATCTGTCCCAGCCAGGAATCGAACCTGGATCTCCTGCTTTCCGGGCCGGTGCATAACTAGTAAATGCACTAGCCCGGATAGCAGGAGATCCAGGTTCGATTCCTGGCTGGGACAGATAGATTTTTTTATTCTATTCCCTCTCATTAATTGTTTACAATGAGTAAATTTTTTTTCTTTTCGTGGGTCCCTGCACTCTTTCTTCCTCCTATTCTTATTTATAGTAAAATATATATGTGTGTGTGTGTATTAAATCAGAGCAGAAAAATATCAAAATAAGAACTTAAGTAAATTACTCACAATGCATGGTATGTACTTCAAAAGTGAAGTTAATCATTTTATTTTTTATAACTTAATAACAAAATAAATATTGGATAAACTGTTTTTAATAAGTGCATTGTGATTTTTTATTTTGGAAGGAGGATTTTAGTGAAAGTTGGCTAATTTTGAATGGATTAGTTTAATTGAAGACTTGCCTTGGCCAACAGTTGCTGCCTATTTAATGTTTAGTAGTTGGTTAATTCAATGGCTTTGTAACTAACTGTTTATCTAAATTTAATAATGGCTTGTAATAGAGATGACTTAGAAATTATTTTGTTTTGTATATGGTCAGTAAATTGCATAAACATATACTCTAGAACATCAAACAGTTATTATAAACCAATGATATGAAATTTATAATCAAATCTGAGTAATGGAGAAAGGTTAATGGGCTTCACAAGCAACATTGCGAAATATTAGATTAAATAAAATAAAACAAAATAGAATGTTCATAATCGACTTTAATTTGTATCTGTACTATTGTTTTCAGATAAAAATATTCCTCAAGCCTGAGGGATAATCCACAGATGCGCATTATAAACCATTTATACTCAAAATCTTACTTGTTTAGCTGTTAGTAGGTTTTCTACAGCCAAAAAGGTTTTGCTCAGACTATATTATTTAAATATAAGTTAAAGTAATTATTTTTCCCCCAGGAAGAAAGACCTTCTATTTCTCCCACCGTGCCAATGAAAAATAGTTTTAATGGCCCAAACACTTTATCTAGAGAGATTTTCTGCTTCTCAGTGAATCTTATAATTTTTCTCATATATATATATATATATNGTAAGACCATGTTGGGCAGGAGCTGTATATATATATATTTATAAATAGTCACTGAAGCTTAAGCCAATATTTTTTTCTTTAAATAAGAGAGGTGTTTGATTAATTAACAAGCACTTTTTTAAAAAAATACATAGATTAATAATACAACAATAGATTCATTGAATAAAGTGGTTATTAAAAAAATACTTATATCAATAAGGTAAGGTCTGTAGATATGCCTTGAACAAATGTAGTCAGTTATGGCTACGATATTGGCAATATCTTTTTGAAAGCATTTGATACACATAAAGGCCCTAGAGATATGCAAAATATATCCAATGGTCTTAAAAGAATGAGAAGTCTCTTTTTTCCCTTATTTTTACACTTGGGAATTACAGAATTTCAGTCCCACACATTTCTTTTTACCTTTTATACATGTTAACAAAATATTTTGGCAGAAGCTCAGAGGCTATCGGACATTTTAAAAAAAGATACAGAGGCAATAAGGCAATGATATGCTGTATTTGTAAAAAATTAATTTAATTTAAATTATAATTATGCTATTTGTTAATATCTCTTCATGTATATTTCCTTTGCACCGAAGTACGATACAAAGGCATACAGCTATAACCCTGCAACCTTTCAAATTTCAAGTGGTATTTTTATGCTCCATTGATACATCCAATATCCAAAAATGCCAAAGCTCTAAAAAATCATAGTAGTCAGTAGAAATTGGCAAAATAAACCAACTGAACGAGTTCCAGAGTATATAATTTTAACTACTGGACAAACTTCTTAAAACTTTGAACAAGATCTTATATTCCACCCTTTTCATTAAAAATAAAATTCATTAATTTCTCCATTTACTCTTCTCAAAAGCATTACCCTATTAATCTATGTAACACATTACAAACATAACCACCATTACTTACATATCTTGGAGGTACATACTTGAGTTTTCTTTCTCTGAGCAATGGAAACATCATAGTACATTTTTCAAATTTATTATTTATAAATGCATTTTTTAATTGATAAACTTTCTTTTTATTTTACCTTTGACAAAAACAATAAAAAGATTTTATTATATCAAAAAACCATATCATGATGTTTCCATTACTCCTAAGCTAACATTTTTGAACCTACATTCATTAAATCAATGCATTTTTTTATTTAAAAAATATATTTTGTAACAAGTTTACACCATCTTAATTGTTAACAATATGGATGAACGTGGTGTCATTTATACACACAGTTAAACAAAGAAAAAATTTTCAACTGAAAAAAAAAGGCCACAGAATTTTTCTGTTAAAAAAGGCATTTCACGCCTCGAGGAAGATTAGAGCTGTAGGTTTTGGCTCCAAGTTTGATTTCTTTGCTTCAACTACAAGGAACTCAATGTGCTGTTTTTCTCGTTGAGCAAACGATTCTGCTATAAGTCTTGCAACATCCTGATGGGGCATACCTTTAAAAAAAAATATACATATATATATATAACATATTTTAATTCAACAAAATAAAACATAGAAGACAGAAAAAATTTAGAATCTATAAATGACTACCCTCTAAAGATGAATTGAATAAAATGTATAACACCAAAACTTCATAAAATTCATTAATCCAAATTACATATTTATAAGTAAGCAGTGAAGCAGTTTTATACAAATATATTTTCTATTTATACCCTACATTCGTTGATTTTTTTATTTTTTTTATTTCATACTTCTAGAATAATGATACTTATAATTTTTTGTCTTAGCATATTGCAGATTTCTATGTTCCTATATCAAACTGTAAGATTTGATAAAAACAAACTTACCAAAGCTTTCCTCTTCTCTCAAGATATTCTCTAAATAGTAAAGTAAAAATAAAAATATTTGATAACCATCATTATTAAGAAAAAAAAAATACCTTCAACCTTCTGCCCATCTACTTCTAATATCAGTTGGCCAACTTGAAGACCTCCAGCATCATGTGCTGCACCATTTTCCTGAAACAATTTTAATATTTATAATGTTTGAAACATAAAATCCAATTGAGCTATAGAATTTGTAAAGCAGAGGATTTCTATTCAGTTAGAAGACTCTTCAAATACAATGAGTTCAATTTTTTCTAAGCTGCGGCAAAGAAATTTGGGCCAACAACAGTGAGGAACATGAAACAACTGACTGCTCCAAAAAATAATTAAAACCTAAATTCAAAACACCCATTCAATTTGTTTTGTTTTTTTAAACTATCTAAGCCATTTACTCCATATTCTAAATAATGTAAATTCACGATTACTTCATTTTTAATGTTAGAACCAGCCAGAGACCTCATCCCTGGTTAGTAGTAGAATCAATTTATAATGGCCAGCTCCCTAGGTGTGGAAATGAAGGCGACGGCAAGGGGTGTTCAGATAGCTCCTAGTAGGAATCACTCTTCAGTGTCAATTATGTAGGTAAGAGTGTTAAAACTCAAAAGTGCATCAGGGCGAATGCATTACTATAAACAACTTGCGGTGAACTGAATAGAACTAACTCCCACGAATTATTGATCAATAAACAAATCTTTGTTGAGTTTTACAATTTGAAGATAAATATTACACTTACAGCAACTAATTTGACTCTTTCTATTATCGCGTCATATTTCAAGCTATCCCCGACTTTCTTTCTTATGTATTATAAACAACTATTATTTCGTGGTATGACCAAAAGAGAGTTTAACTTAAAAACGAAATTTCATAAACCTCGTCTCTCATCAATATATTGGTATCTCTCAGATTCTATGCATAGTTACTCTTAAGTGAATAGTAAATCTGTAAGTGGATGGAAAAATCTATCTGTCCCAGCCATGTAATGTTTAGCATTCGTGCCCAGAAAGCAGGAGATCCAGGTTAGAGTCCTGGCTGGGACAAATAGATAGCCCTTGCGCTAAACCAAAATGGAGGCGAGGTTCCATTGAGACTTATGAAGTTCATTCCTGCCAGGTCAATTTAGTGTGATGAAGAATGCTGAAGAGTGACTGATGTGTAGAAGTTATGGTGCAGAAGCAGTTACTCTTTGATTCACAGAGGAATATCTTAAAAAGAGGAGACAAATAATGATGAGATGCTTCAATGACGGTCCAGACATATAAGCAATCCCCTCAATGAAATGATTGCTGAGCCTGGATCAGGAAGAGAAAAACAATTAGATGAGCCAAGAGATTTTGGACGCAATCCAGAAAATGAGTTGCCGTAAGACCATGTTGGGCAGGAGCTGTATAACCTCACTATTCAGGTCCACGAAAAAGTGCCACAGCAATTAAATAAATAGTGATATGCCCTCTTCTTAAGAAAGTAAAACAGTCACAATGTCATAGTTAAAGAGTATATCACTGCTTGATGCCCATAAATTTGTGCTATGCCCATAAATTTGTTTCCAATGTCCCCTACCAAAGTCTGATTCTAAATGCAGAGCGAGATCGTATGTTGCCAAACCAGCTTCAGAAAAGGTAAATCCATGGTGGATAAATTTCATGTGCTTAGAATAATCATGGAAAGGGCCCTATGAGTGTAAGATGCCTACTCACCACTTGTTTGTGAATTTTAGGAATGCTTATGATAGTATCAAGCATCCTAAGGCGCTGAGCAAAATTAATATTCCCTCCAAACTAACTTTACTAAAATAAAAAACTAAGGCAAGTGGATGCTTTGCCAAGGGAGGCTGGAGAAAAAACAAAAACCAAACAGGGACCTTTATGAGCTGCTCAAAGACATAGATGTGACTACATTTTTAGGCTGGGACGCCTTGGGTGGTTAGGCCATATTTTTCGGATGAGCCCCAAGGAAGTATCAAGAAAAGTTATGGAAAATGAGATTCATCTCCTTAGAAGAATTGGATTGATAGAGTGGCAAAGAATGCACAATAGACTTGGCAGAGACATAAACTTGGAAAGCAGTAGCTGAAAACTGAGCTAAATTGCAGAAGCCCAAAGTGGAGGCTAGGACCCTTCACAGTTTGTAGAACCATCTGGTAGGCAGGTGGGTAATAAAGGTTAACAATGTAATAACTACGGTGTCTGTTAAAAATTCTGTCTAATTACACTTCTACATTTTCTTCTGATAAGAGATTGAGACAAGGAGATGGGGTAGCTTGTCTTCTCTTGAATCTGGCCTTCAAGAAAACTATTCAGTATCCATCACCAAAAGATGATTTAAATAGCACATTATGGCAAGGTCCAGATCAGCATTACTGGAAGGTGTATTGAATATTTAAGGTCTACCTCATCCCCTGGGCTATAAAAAAAAAAAGTGCTAGACACAGTCCTACATCCCATTCGATGGGGTGCTAGATCACAATTTAGCCCATTTTTACAGTCCAGTGGAGTGGTAGCTGATCAGTCAGTTTGAGATCGGGAACTGAAGAATGGCTCTCAGAATCAAGCTGAGTGACAGATACACTTTGAGATAGCCAAGACACCTACAAGGTTATAGTACCACAAATTTAAGGTAGATAAGGTTTACTCAATTATTTATAAAGCAAATACTTTGATTTATTAATAAATTAAAATAACAGTGGAGGTAAATTATTATTTTGCATTTTTAGTTAAAGAAGAAAAAAAACAACTTACATTGATGTTAATTATCCTAGGCAAAGGATGCCGTGTGTTTGCCCCACCTTCAATAGCGATTCCTAGGAGAGGCTTGGTTTTCCTCACTATTATTCTAAGATTACCAGCTTCATCAGGAATCACCTGAAACAGTTCAAAATATAAGCCTTACTCTCCAAGTAATTGTCTGAGTTACATTTTTTATTTGTTTTTTCATTTTACTAGATATGTTTAAAAAAAAGGGTTCAGTTTAAATTGAAAACTTTTATTTGCTTCTTACTTCACTTAAATTTTTTAAATTTCATTTCTTAGTCCCTCCTCAGAATATTATTTTGGTACTTTCTGGCTTTTTTGTATTTAAATTTGTATGACTGTTTCTTGGCAACAAGGAACTTTTGTATGAAGTGGATTAAGTCACTTTTAAATTTCAAAACGTTTTGAGTTGAATTATCTTTAACACGAGTTAATACTCTTCCCTGTTATGCACACACAAATTGCATTATAATTTATTGTTTGGAATATATTTAACTTCCATAATTTGTATTTTAATCTCGTGAACATATTTATTGGCCTCAGCCTCCTAATTATTATTTCTTTTATTAAATACCACCACTAAGAGTCTAGGAGGGACGAAGAAGTTTGATGTTCCTCTTGGAGAAACCTTTGAAAAAAAAAAGAGACTGTTTAAATTTCAATCATATGAATCGCTCTTTTTTCTCCCAATTTTCTATGATAAAACTATAATGTTCATATTAAAAAAAAATTAATAAAAGCATCTACAAATAACCTAGTACAATTCTCACTGAAGATCACTCACAGATTACTATATGCCTATTTCCTATTTTAAAAAAGAAATAGGATTTTTCTATAATTTTAATTGGTTTAAAACTGACCAAGAATGTCAGTGATATATATATATATATACACACACACATATATTATGTGTGTGGTCTGTTTTTCTTTCATNATATATATTATGCATGTAGAAATCTTTGAAACAGCACCAAATAAGTTTCAGGCATTTATAATTTGTGATTATAAATAAAAAAATAATTTGTGATTAATAATAAAGGAAAGATTTGTTAATTTTCAGTTACTTTATTGTTTATTAAAAAAAAAAAAAAGTTGTGATTTTAAACCATTGATTTTCCTCTTTTTTTTTTTTCTTTTTTCTTTCTATGTATTAAGGATGTAATTATACTCAATTCATGGCACACTATAGAAGGGATTTGGTCAGCAAACCATTCTGGCTGTCAGATTTTTTCCCATTTAATGAAGAATGGTTCCCATTAGAGAATTAAGTGGGTCATTACAAACAGAAGCACAGGAATAAAAAACCTAACTATTACCTACAGCATTATGAGCATTGAACCTAGCCTGTTGAGGCCTTCTTTGGCTCAGGAGTCCAGTACCTTAACTACAAGACCATCATGCCTCTTATGCATTCTTTTAGGTTCATTTTAATTAAAATGTTGGGCATTAATTTTATGCACATGTTCTACCAGGACAGAGTATTGAATAATAGATATAAGGATGTGCGAGTACAGTGAGAGTGATGAAACATTTTTCCTTCAAATTATTAAAGTGAAATAAACAAATATATATATTATTTCTTTGATTTAATACTATTATTATAGTGCATAAAGTTGTTATTTAGGAGGAGTAGTGACTTTAATAACTGACTAAATAGAAATAAGACAGAAATTGTATTTAGGTAGTATTATATGTAGCAGGTGCTAACAGAAGAGACCTGCTAAGTGTTTGTTCAGGCTACAAACTGCCTTATATAAGGTTACCTAATATTGGAGCATGGTTGTGGGACACATACACTGTTTCTACCACTTCACATTTAACAGAATCATCGACCAAATTTTACTTTATAATAAATTTATAATAAGACTACAAAATAAAATTTCTTCTTAAAATTATTGCTATGAAGTAAAATTCATACAAGTGGCTATACAAACTTACTGTAGATCATTGTAATTAGTTGACAGTATTTTTCTGAATGAAGCCTGGAAAGATGAAACTCAGGCTGTAACTTTAAACAGTAACAATTACATGGACTTGATTAACTTTAAATATGGAATTAAGTTAACACAGGCTGTAATTGAATCAGCTTTGACTAACTAGTAGGATAAGTTTTAATAAAAGTTAAAAAAAAAAACAACAACTAATCAGTAAGTGGATGGCATTTGTATATGTGTAACCTTCCATAAGAGGTTTCACATCAATACAGAATATGTTACAATGGAAAGGCAAAATTTCTATTCCAATTATGTTATCAATTTGGGTAGAAGGTTGAGATAAAAACTAAATAATTTTGTTCTCTAGAGTGCTGCTATTTTAGTTGTGCTGAGGTGTCATGGAGATGCCTGACACATGATGTGGTTTGTTTGACTAGAGCTTAATTGTGTAGATCTGAGAAATATTAAATGTATAATGAAATTAGGCTATATGATTGTGTGCATGTGGGGTTTGGTTGCCTCTATGGGATGATGGGGTAGGAAGGCCACGAAAATGGTAGGTTCCAGTTTCTTTATCTCTCATCATTCTTGTACCCGTTGTCCAGGCTCACTAAGTGCCTTGTGCTGACAGTGAAACTTTCTTTAGATAAAACATATTCATTCAAAAGTAACTTTGGAATGAATATGTTTTATCCAAGAAGCAGATAATGAACAAAATTTATTCAACAATAACTAGAAATTATAAATAGCCATTATAACATTTCAATTATAATGTCTAAAATTTGCATTATTCAATTACAGCTTTTCTATTCAAATAGTCACAAGAGAACATTCTTAGAACTATCATAATTCTATATCTGACTGTTTTATAATGTATAAAAGTCAGCATGGCTTAAAATATGTTTGGGAAAAGGATTGGGAAGAAACATAAAAAAAATTGAGAAAGGAAGCCCACAGCTAGGCCAAGAAATTTTTTTTTTTTACTACTGCCTCGTTTGTTAGTAAAAAGGTGGTATATACAAATTTGCTATGAAATAGCAGTCCGTGAGCTATGGTGGTGTGAGTGTAATTGGTACAAAACCTATAGCGACCCTTTTACCCGTAGGTATGTGCGGGTAATGATAAGAATATATCTGCGGACGTTGTGCTCCGAGGAGCTTTACAAATGAAGTAAAGAAAATAAATATAAAGCCAAGAAAATAAATATAATATAAATAAATATACAGTCAATACTTCCCTAACACTGAAATAGCTAAAATGATAATTTTCAGAGTCGGGGTCTTATAAAAATAAATTAAAAAGCACACTTTAAATATTTGACCCAATTTCAATACTTTTCTTGCTTAAGTTATATGTACTCATAACAGGAAAGTAAAAAGATAGCTTTATACTAAATTTATAAATATAAAATTTGAAGCAAGATACTCTTATATTTTCCTTTTGACTTTATACCAATACAGATGATTTTAAAGCAATTTTGGGGATATCAATGGAAATATAACAAAATATGTTTCAGAAAAGATTTTATAACACTGACTTTTTGAATATTGCTTGGGATTTCTCAAGGTTTCAAATATACCTTAAGCTAAGCTAAAAAGAAAAGAATAATCAGTGCAATGGAGCTAAACACGAAAGTCTACACTTAAAGTATGTAGGAATAATGAAAATACAAAACAAGATAAATGACAAATCTTAGTATTCTGATCTCTCCTTTATGCAGCCAGGGTTTTACAAAAAAAAAAAAAAAAAAAAGTCTTGTCATGCAAGAGCTGCATAAGCTAAAGAAATTTTTTCAGTTTTGCAGGAGATAAATATCTGTACATGAACTGTCCATTTCATGAAATCCTTCACACTTATAGAATATGTCTTTTATCGTTAAACAAATATGTGTTGGATTTCTTTGCACTCAATTGAATATTGTGCCCTCAGCTATAAAAATACTTGTTTTACTCATACTTGACATTTCAGGTAATCCCCTACTTCTATTTCTGCAATTTTGCTCAAAAACAAAGCCAAATTTTATTTTTACATTTAAAAATGACATGCAGAATTTTATTACTGTAACAAAGAATTTTGGCTTATATAGTGTGTAATTAAAATTTAGGTACAGGCTGATCCCCACTCCTAATAGTTTAATTTTGCTGTGTAACTCATAAATATTTATTTTGACAATAAACATATTTCTGGTAAGTTTTATTGCTCTAAGCCAAATATTATGCCCGCTACATTATAAAAGTTTTAGTTCTTGCACTTAATATTTGAGGTACCACTCCAATTCGACAAATAATGAACTCAGTCTATCATATTTCATTTAAAAGCAAATTAAATGAAAGATGAAAATATTTATTAAACAAACAACTAATTTTGCTTTAAGGCTGTAAAGTTAAAAGTTTGTGGTTCAGGTAAATTCACACTTCTATTTGTTAAATTTCACTGTGTAACCCCTATATTGTTTTATTATATATCAATGAACCTATGTTGAGTTCCATTAATCTAAACTAAATATAACACCAGCAAGATCAAAACTTGTTTTAAACACACTTGAAATTTATGGTAAATCTCCACTCCTATTGGTCAGCTTTTACTCAATAATTTACTTAATAATTATTAAGAAATTTGAGTTGTTATCGCTACTTATTTTCAAGGTTCTGAATATTTTACTCTTTAAAGCACTTAGAAGTGAATATTTCATTTATCCTTCCAACTTTTGGCAATTTTAGCCAATTTGAGATTTAAATTATTTAATTTTTTAATGATATTTTAACATGGATTTATCCTAATATTACAACATTTCAATTATAGGTTATAAATTAATTATGAGTTATTAATTTTAGTTTGATTATGAAACAGTCATATCAAATACTTAGGTTGATTATTAAGTAATAATAATAAGATAAATTTTGGGATTAATACTTGATTATATAAAAGCTGTATTTGATATGATTCCACTGTTTAAAGTTTAAGAAAAATTTAAATGGATTATAGATCTGGAAATACAGGGGAAGAAAGCAAGAACTATTTAATTATTATTTTTAAAAAGAGAAAATGTTAGTCATTAAGAGAGCTGGAACTCTAAAAAAAATTATATATATNATTTATTATTTAGATATCATTATAAATATTATTTTTATTGTGGTATTTTATCCCACATAAATTTTAAACAATTAAATGCAAGGGAATAGAATAAAAAATTTAACTCTCTCAGCTAGGGCTCGAACCTGGATCTCCTGCTATCCGGGCAAGTGACTCTCGAAATTAGTGCTGGGAATTTAATTGCAGGAGATCCAGGTTCGAGCTCCGGCTAAAAAAGTTAGTTTTTTTATTCTATTCCTTTGCATTTAATTGTTTATATATCATTATGTTTATTGGTAGAGAATTTGTTGGGATTTGGTCAAGGTTAATAAAAAAAAAAAAATACATTTTTTAAAATTATATTTTTTTGGATCAACCTTGATCGAACCGCAACAAATTCTTTACTAATAATCTTCACAGTCAAAAACTCTCATTGATCATTATGTTTATAATCAGAATTTGGAATGAAATATTTATCTTAACATATATTCATTCAACAATTATTATAGCTTACCTGTGCCTGTTGTGAGGTATTCTGCAGATGGCCAATACTAGACTCCTCTCTGGATTCTTGGGAATTGGCAGGGTCCTCATTCGATCTACCGTAATCCTACATCGCAATCTTGATTTACAACATTTGACTACATACAGGTATAATTAAAATTAAAGCATTACTAAAATATTTAAAATTTTTTTAATAAACAACAACTTCATTGTTACGTGCTTAGTTTCTAAATCAACAAAGAAATAAAAGTGCTTTTAGCATAAAATTTGGTGCGTGCAGAAAAATAATAATAACAGAAATATCAATTTAGCACAGATTAATTAGAAAAATACAATTTACAGGAAATCGTGAAGCAAGCTTTAAATAAACAATAAAGAATTTAACACTTATAAAAATAATGAAATTAATCTAAATAAAGATTGTCCTCCTGTTAAGATGTTTTTTTTTACTATCTGTTTCTGCACAGTTAGCTACAAATGTTAGACAGTAGCACAGCTCATTCAGATTGAAATCATGTAAGTTCTTCTGATGCTATTTTTATAATTATCATGTTATAAAGCATATACAACCTAATTTTTATTATTTTAAACGATTGAAAATATTTTTTCATAATGCTAGGCTAATCATAGTTATAAAGGCTCGGTCTAGGGTATATAGCATAAATCATATTTTCTTTCCTACAGTTGATAAAATAATCTATAAAAATATTTTTAATATCGAAAAAGAAAATTAAAATAATCAAATTTTAAGAAAGTTACGCATTTTTTTTTTCCACCAGGAGAAGATATTTACCTTCGGGGGAAATATATTTAAATAATAATATTTTTAAATATCTTTGGGAAATAAGGGTATAAAAAGTGCAGATGCATAAACAAAGAGTTAGGACTTAGTTATCTTCAGTAAGCAACTAGACAGCAGAGCTTTTCATACGTTGTTGTGAACTAACTGACATTCATTTGTAAAAAAAAAAAAAAAAAAAAAAAAAGATTACAGCTAACAACCATAGACTAACAAATAATGAACTTGGCTAAATACGATTTGCTTTATATAGCATATATAAAATTAGAACAGAAGATGGATTAAGTCTCTGATATGACTAAGCTGCATGATTTCCTAAATGTGGTAGCTTACATAAGGAAACAGACAGAAGTATAACATCCTAAACAGATGGCCATATTTTTATAATAATTTCAGTTAAATAAAGATCCTTTAAAATCAAGTAATTCACTAAATAATGAAGGTGTTGTTTGTGTCATAAAGTTGCTCTTTTGTGTGTGTAAAATCATTTAATTTAATTTTTTTAAAGACATTTTTAAACATTATTTGCTAAACTCTAACTCTCTAAAGAGTGCTCGTAGGCATGCGTTACTACTCTACAGATGTGAAATACTGTAGTAAGGTAAACGTCATGCTTTTTGTTTTTTTGATCTATCATGCATATCTATTATTAAGAGAGATTCGAGTGAATGGGGGATAGGGACTTACTACTAGAGGGTTGCCCCAATACCAGGACTTGACTCTCTGCGTCCAACCGCCAAGCTGAGACTTGAGACCTCCTAAGTATCCGCACTGAAATCAAGGTTTACCCAAGCTACTACTACAACTAGTATTTTTGTTTGACTTGATAAAATAAATAAAAGAAAGAGAGAGAAAGAGAGAAACAAAAAGTAAATAAATAAAAGGAAAAAAAGAGGGGTCAGAAAGACGAGGGGATAATTTACTATTTGTCTTTTATGTCAAATTTTATCTGTAACTAAGTGTAAAATAATAAAAATACAAATACACTGTTCTGAATAATCTACTATAATAAAACTATTCTAATTTTATTTTTCTACTTTAGAATATTTAATAATTGTTCATAAATTCTCAATTTTGAAATTGCAAGTAAGTGGTTTTTATTTCACAAAATCAACAGAACAAATTATCTCCAGGTCTCCAGTTATAACACTTTTATGCATGTATATGTATTATATATATNGCCTTAATGCAACTAGGATATACAATAGGCTTCTTATTATGATGTAAAAAAAAATATAGTGCTTTGTAACTTAATAATTTTTTTCAATATTTTTAATCTAAGATATTGTGAGAGTTTGATTAAATGTATAAAAGAAATAAAATAATCTTGTAAGAAAAATAAATTAAAAATTATTTTTAATATCAATATTTTGGCCTAAAAAATAGCTAAAAATGGCATTAAAATAACTTTTCCTCAAGATATTTTTATTTCATTAAAGCCTTAGACTTATTCTCTTTGATAAAAGTTCATTTAAACTCTGAAAAAAAAAATTATACTTCTGATTGATAGTTTAAAATATTCAATTAATAATGGAAATATCATGTATTTTAAATTTTCAATTATCATATTTATTATTCCTGATCACCATTTATATTTTTTTCATATAGGCCAATTCTTTAAGCATGATCTACTCAATTTTGAAAAATGTACACAGATAATAATTAATTGGCTGGTTAATTATTTTTGAATATTTAAATGAGGTTTGAAAAAACAAAAAAAAAAAAAAGAACAATAACACATACATATGATTAATAATTATTATTAAATGAGTTTTGCATGAAGATGGCCATTTGGAAAAAAATATAAGAGCTGTCTAGAGGAAGAAAAAAAAAAAGTTTAAGAAAATATTAATCTAAAGGATCCCTTTTGAAAAACTTAATAACGTTATTAAAAAATGTTCCAGGAGAACTTTATACAAATAATGTTTTACTCTTTTTTTTCTAGAAATTAAAAAAAAGTGAATCACTAAAAACTAGAAATATAATATTTTCAGTTTAATTAATTTTAAGAAATGTTACTTCTGGAACCTGAATCTAATTTGTGGGTTTTCTGTGAAATAAAATATTTTTCTTAATATAAGTTATCATTAATAAGTAATTATAATTGAAATTCATTTTTCTTTCAAACAGGGTCAAAGAATTGCAGAATTGAGATGTCCCACTTTTCCCTATGTGGGTTATTAAAGCATGGTCTACTGAGTTAAATGTGTCAGGAGAGTGGAGTGGGGAGTGTCATTGACCCTCCTGAGATGGCAGACCCACAACAAACCATCTCTCCAGCCAAGAAAGGTAAGCCATTGTATCGATTAATTTGCTACAATTACTTAACAGGGCTGTTCATAAACCTTTACATCCTTTCATTTTATAATTGTTTATGTCTTTCACAACTTTTTTTTAAAATTTTGCCTCACTAAGTGCATTATCTTATATATATATTTTTTTTTTCTTTTCCATTTTTAAAGATTTAGAGGAAGTTGGGAGGCTTAAGATCCCGAGGGCAAAACTCCTGAAGCAAGCAGGTAGTGGGGGTGAGAGAATGGCGATGTCAGATACTTCGACAAGGCAGCACAACACAACAGACAACTTGAACCGAGTATATCCTGATAAATAGCTCTTTAAATCTACTATTAGTTTTTTTTATTTTTATGAAAGCATCTGAGTAAAGATCCTTTACTACAGTAGTGCACATCGCAGATTTAAATTATTTGTTTTGCATCGCCCAACTGTACCATTTAGTTCCCTGCACATAGGCTACTACACACACTCAAGCACTCTAGGAGTTTTCAACATTCAATGTAAAAATGTTTAGTTAAATTACTCTATCATATTACTCTTATTCTAAACTACAAAATTTAAAACTAATTCCATTTTATGGTATAATTTATCTCTGTTTAGACTATCCTCCTAAAACTGTAGAGTTTAGAGTATTCTCAACTATACTATGGTGAATGAGATATAATTCACAAGTAGTCTATGTATGAATTTTGTTTTCCATACAATAATAAAATATATTATTATGGATCTCTGATGAATTTTATACTTTTTGATAATTTATTTATTTTTGTACAATTCATTTTATAGTAATAAATAAAAATAATTTAAATTGTGTATTTTCCCCAGATTTTTTAAATTCTAAATTTAAGAACAACTTCACATGAAAATTTATCTATTTAAATTGTTATTAAAGTTATGGTTTATATTACTGATAGAACATTTAGGTCTGCTTTATAGATATATGACATTAATTATTTTTATTTACAAAAAATATATGTCCTCAGATTTAGATCTTAATAGTTATTATGCCAAGAAACATATAAAATATATGTTAAATTTTGATGGTCTGTAAAAAAGAAAACCAGAAATTTCTATTATATCTTCGAATGAAATAACATGCTCATTTATTCATAAAATGAAGACGATTGAGGAGCCATTAAGCCATTTTTTTTCACAATAAATCAATGAGATTATTAGAGTAAGTAATTCTTTCGTACATGTGTGCATGCTAGCATGTGTGTGTTTAAATAAGAATATTTGAAAATAAAAACATATTTAGGAAGAATGAAGTGTTAAGTGTTTTATCTAGAAAAAATAGTGCATTATTTTAAAAGTTTCAGTTTTTTTAAGTTAATTTTTACAAATACATTATATATAATTTTTTTTTATACAAATACATTTTA
>KZ807932.1:106526-123182 GCA_000696205.2 Oncopeltus fasciatus
AGATACATAAATATAATATATTCTATTTCTCTTTCCCTGAAATAGTGTGCTATCTAGTACTAACTTCATTACTACTCGTTTTTTCAATTTGTCCCAGTGCGAGGTAACGAAATAAAATAGAAAAAATGGAAATAAGTTTCAGCTAACATACTAGTACAGAAGGTGTTATCTTTAGCCATCAGGCTGGTTTCTAATATCTGCAATACAATTTTGTTTGGGCACAGATTTATGTAATTTTAGTCAAATTTTATCCTTTT
Organism: Oncopeltus fasciatus; assembly: GCA_000696205.2. NCBI lineage: Eukaryota > Metazoa > Arthropoda > Insecta > Hemiptera > Lygaeidae > Oncopeltus > Oncopeltus fasciatus. The sequence continues at coordinate 106,784 of KZ807932.1, forward strand.
GAAAAAACAGTAAAATACATTAACCCTTGAAAGTTCTCAGTAACAGATATTAATATTGTTAGTTTTTTTTTCCAAAAGAAAATCAGGGTGATGAAGTTTGTGCTGGGCTATAAGCTTAAAGGGTTTCATAGGCTGAAACAGGTTTACACCGAAGCTAGGTGGAGTCTCATGCGTAGGTATAAGTTATACCCACAACAAGCAGAGCAATAACTCTGATTGGATACACACGCCACCCACAGCGGCCAGCCACTAAACGCTTCATTTTATTAAAATATCTTATGGTTGATTAAAATCTGTGATGAATTATGTAATTCGATTTTTAAGCCAACACAAATATGAATAACAGCCATTTTTTAAGTTATTCATCCGTTTGTTAACTTTTCATGCGTTATATTCTGACATCAGGGAAAAATTCAAGCCAGTACTAGAAACTTTCATTTTTTTTCTTTTTATTATTCCCTGAAATGTTATTTGTGTAAGATATTTTATAGAGATGTTATAGAAGTTCAGAATTTATAAAGGACTTTTAATTAATTCTACAATAATGGGAATTAAATACACCATACACTATTTAATTGAGTATGTTTAAGCTAAAGTTATTAAAAAAAAATGTGACACGAACAGAAGAGGAATTTAAACTAGACAACAAACTAGAAAAAGACAGGATACACACAATAAAGATGAATAAGAACAAAATCGAAAATTTTACTACTTTTCTAACTTTTTACCTGCTGTTTGTTGTTGATGTGTTGTGTAGGTGAAATGAAACTCGGAGACACACTCTCATTGTTCCTGCCAAGAGACAACAAGTAAACACCCTAATATGCCAAAAATATCTTTTTTTTTTTTTTTTTTTGTTTAAATTAAATTACAGTTTCATGTAGCATGCAGGATATAATACATCATTAGTTTTTATTTAATATGGTCTTCTTGCAAGTTTCATATTAAAACAATAAACCAAATCCATTAATTAGAATAAACAATATAAAAAATGATTATATCAATATATTACTTAATGCCACTCAATTAAAAAACAAGGCATTAACACTATAAATAATAAACTAGTGTAAACACATAAGACTAAATAAATATTTAGAATTTAATTTAGCTCAACTATTCTATTTTGAATTTTTATGAATTTTAGCAACAGGCGATAATCGGCCAAGTAACTTTTTCATGTCACATTCAAATTTTTATCCAATTTGATAAAATACCTTTAATATAACCTATTACAATTACTAAGTTTTCATTTCAATTGATAATTATTATTTAAATATACATGTTCACTAAAAAGAATTTAAAAAAATTAATTCCTCTACAAATAAGATAACTTGATGAGAAAATATGAAGATATTCTGTGCTACATTTAATGCCACATAAATTTCTGATATTTCTAAATGTTGTGAACATGCTCTATAGTATTCTATAGAGATTTAATAATTAATAAAAATATAATATTAGCTATATAATTACTAATCATGCCCATATAATTTACATTTCTAGTATTTTATGTATTGAAGAAGCTTTAATTCAATTATTAAAAACCTTAAGTCTATTGTATGAAAGAAAATAAATATAAAGCCAAGAAAATAAATATTGACCAATTGACTAATGCTAGAATTAAATTTTGTAGAATAGCCTCTAGAAAATATTGGAGTAGAATTAGACCTCTTGAGAGAAATTTTAATTTAATTATTACATGTTCAATAAATAATGTGAATGGCAAGACAAACANATACATCTGATGACTGTGGAAGCCTACGTGAACATTATATATATTTCCCAATATTGCAATTTCAATAATTTTATTTATGTGTGCATTTTTGCAAATACATGCACATACACTCACACATATATAAACACACAAATAAAATATTAAAAGTGCAATATTGAGTACAATAAATTTCCAGTAAAAAAAAATTGAATCCAATAAATTTGCTTAAGCCATCGTTGACTAACTGTGTGGGTTACTTGAGGAACTATCCAAAAAGCCAAAGAGATAGAGAACCATCCTTAGTCATCACTCTCTCATATTTTAGCAGTTTCACATATTAAGAATCATTGAGAGTGGGCTCGCTGTGTGAGAACTGGGTAGCCCAGCATGAATGGCTTTTATGGCACCAGTAAGAGTTCCTGAGACAATTATTGGACGTGAAAAGATTCTCAAATTCTTGATGGATCGTGTAAAGAATTTAAGTAAGTTTTTTAAATTAATCATTTAAGATTTGCAATAAAGATGAAGAAAATATTTCATAAAATTTGATAGTAATTTTTGGTAGTTCCTAATTCTACTGAACTTCTAAATTTTTCATGAATTTGGATTAAACATGAATGGAATGTAGGATGTTCATTCCTGACTAGAACACATATGTATTTATTTCAGTTTAATATTAATATCATTTATTTATATTAAAAAAAAAAAAGTAATTATAGTTTATTTTATGCTATGGCAAGTAAAATGCATCACTTAGAATGCTACTATATTTGCTGTCTTTGCAATATTCATTATCAAACAGTAAGATTCATTTTTATTTAGCTTAATAGATTAAGATTGATTTTTAAAATACAGACTAGATATTAAAGAAAATGACTAATGTCTGTTTGAGTTTACTTAATTTATGGTCAAGATATACTGCATAGAATATGTTACCTATTATATATTATTAGCAGATGTCCCACAGCTTAACCAAGCTATTCAGTTTGATACAATGAAACAACTTTAGGAATACATCAATAGATTTTCAATGATCCATAATTGAAGAAGCCAAAAATTTGGTTCATTAAAATGCACATATGAGGTAATGAGGATTGAATAAATAAAAACTTATATGTAAAGAAAAAAGTTTTTAATATTGCCAAAGTTTCGACTTAAATATTTTAGCCCTTCTTCAGAACTGAGTAATAAAAGAATCAAACAAACAAAATGTAACTGCAAGGAGGTATGAAAAAAAAAATATGTATAAACAATAAATACAAGGGAATAGAATAAAAAAATAAAAAATCTATCTGTCGTACCTGGATTCCTGCTGTCCAGGCAAACTTGTTAGCCTATTACACCACCGAGACTAGCCAGATAACTTATTAAATTCCCTGCACTCCTACCGGGAGTCTAAACCACCGAGAAAGATGAATACATCTTCTAATGCTCAAATTGTCAAGCTATTTATTCAACTCTCGTTATTTTATTTAAAAAAAAAGAAAGAAAAAAAAGAGAGTTGAATAAATAGATTGACATTGTCAGCTCCTTCAAGCATAAGACGATGTATTCGTCTTTCTCCTAGGCTTAGACTCCCGGTATGAGTGCGGGGAATTTAATAAGTTATCTGGCTAGTCTCGGTGGTGTAATAGGCTAAGGAGTTTGCCCGGATAGCAGGAGATCCAGGTTCAAGTCCTGGCTGAGACATATAGATTTTTTATTCTATTCCCTTGCATTTATTGTTTAAAATTAATTTGGTATTAAATACCACAAAAAACATAAATATTTATATATATGAATATTGTCTGTAAGCATGCTAGCATGCACAATTTGTTAAAATAAAGAAACCAAATTTGGCATTTAAGCTTCATTTTGCAAACTGAGGATGAGTTTATTAATGTATACAATTAGTTGGGGGGGTTTAAAAGGAGACTAAAATTTAAAATCTTTGTGAAGGTAAATTTGTTGATCGCCAAGTTTTATGAAGAGAGGATTATCAGGAATTTGGTTTTGGTTATTGAGGAAATAAAAAATAATTTGTTACCAAAACTTTTGTAACAAAAACTTTTTTGGTTACAAATTAATTTTTAATTCAACTAACAAAACCGAATTTCTGATAATCCTCTCTTCTTAAAATCTTTATGCCTTTTTATTATAAGTGTTATGAAAAAAAATGTAAAGTACAACATAGGTATCAAATGTAATTGCAAACCATCTGTTGGCTGTCCAATTGAAACCAATGAAGACGGACAATGGAAGGTATGACAGTTCTATATTCATTGGTGGTGGAAATAACCTTTTAGATTATTTACGTAATTGCAAATAATTATGTTTTATAACACTTAAAAAAAAGGAAGCATTTTAAATAAAAAAACCAAATTTGGTATTAAGTTTTTTTAATTGTAAATCTTTGTAAAATTCATTTTTTAATTTTATGAATTATTGAAATTTATGAATATAACTACAATGGATGAGTGCTTCCCCTATCCTCCCTTCCCAACCAGTCTAGTATTACCACCAACTAATAAGTTTAGTTTATATATTTTATGCTCATTGTTTTCATCGGCTTGTAAATTAAATTTTGTCATTTACTCTTATTTATATCAGCCTTTAATGAAACATGAGAAATCTGGCTAGATTATGTATCTCCTGGACAAAGGAATTTTTTTAGGAAAGAAACTGCATAAAAATCAAAGTATATTGATGCATAGAAATCTTAGTACATTGATAGAAATTTATTAACAAAAAGGAGAGTAGATGCATTAATCATAGATGTAGATTTATATAGGAATTTATTGTGTTTAAAAAAAAGAAAAATGTTTATTAATGTGAAGAACAAAACAAATAAGTGTTAGATTGTTTAATAGAATTCTTATCACAGGGATAGACTTCTAGGTATAGGAAATAATAATTACAAATTCTTATAGATTTAGGGATTATAAAATTCATAAATTCTACAAAGAGGGTGAAGGGAATAAAGATAAATAAATATCGTTGGACATCCAGAGAGCCTTGGTTGTTGAAACTTAATGAATAAAAAGCTGGTACTGACATCAGGCTATTGTATGCCACCTAAAATGTCTAGATTTAATGGGTAGGTGGATGTGATGGAGGAGATCAAGATGGTTTATATGGTAGATACAGCCTTAATGCAACTAGGATATACAATAGGCTTCTTATTATTCTACTCTGAAGTCCCAAGAGAGGAAAGGCACACGGCAGATGTAACTAGCTTGTTATAAAAAGAACATAACTTTGCTGAGCCATACATAATCAAGATTACTGTTGCTTACCGACCCAATGATTATGAAGCTGCTGAAATGAAGGATGCCAATATGAGACCCTCCAAAGGATCATTGATAGTACTATAAATAAATGTATAACCCTCAGGAATTCAATGGAAGAATCAGAAATAAAATAGACTATGAAGCAGTGAGAGGCTGTTTTGGAGAAAATGTCCAAGTCAAGGAATGAAAATAATATATATTGGCTAGGCTTAGCCAATGGCCTATTTATTCTCAGTTCAAGGATCAAAATATCCATAATTAAGGACAAAGACATGGACTAGGCCAGGAAGGTCATAGTTATGAGGGGTTTGGAATATCTACTAATAGTACTTACTAAAACAGATTACCATTCTAACAATAAGAAAACCTAGAATTGCTTAGAGAAAAGTGGATATGTTGGAGTTAAACAAGTAAGCCTTTAGCCTCCTTTTATTAATCTATGCAAGATATGTTTTACAAGGAATTAAAAATATTGAAGAAAACTCAAAGCCAAGTTGCTTCAATTGGAGGTCGTGTAGTAAGTAGTCTTAAGAAATTGGTACTTAAAGCCTCATATCTATCAATGATATCTACTAGTTCCCACTCAGTCATACTCAAGCACTAGAAGGAAATAAAAACCCATTAGCTGGTACAGGGTGTATTCTCTATACTCTATCTATTATCAATTTTTATTAGCAAATACCTATTGAGGTTTGTAAATAAACGTACTAGATTTCATAAATAAATAAATTTCATAATTGTGGGCTTAAGTAATAATAACATTACTGTATTTGGCAATTTAGGCATTACATAAACATAAAGACTGCAGTTCTTGAAAGAGAATTTTTATTACCAGGTATACAAGTTTAAAATGTTGTTTTAATTCCAATAGAATGCGCTCTTAGCCTATTGAAGGATTTGCTTATCTCTAAACGCTATTTTGTTTGTTAGTCATTTGTTTACAAAAGTCAGTTGTTTTTAAGCCGTTTACGTGGACGTATCATACCTTTCTTTGGTGTTAAAAATGTCTAATTTTAAGCCAAATAAAGAGCATTTGCGGCATGTCATGATTTTCTTATTTAATCAAAAGAAAAAGGCATCTGAATGTCATCGAATTTTTGTTGAGACTTATGGCGATCTTGCTCCAACCGTCAAGACATGAGAACGTTGGTTTCAACGTTTCAAACGTGGTGATTTTGATGTTACTGATCAAAAACGAGAAAATCGACCAAATCGACTACGAGCTTCTCAAGCCCGGCGAAACAGTCAATACCGAGCGCTACCGACAACAAATGATCAATTTGAGTCACGCATTGATCGAAAAACGCCCAGAATGGGCTCACAGGCACGCCAAAGTCATTCTTCAGCATGATAACGCTCCTGCACATTCAGCCAGATTGACTAAGGAAACGATTTCCTCGCTTAGTTGGGAACTCCCCCCCCCGCCGTATTCACCTGACCTGGCACCTTCTGATTATCACCTCTTCTCATCGATGGGACACTCATTGGCGGAGCAACACTTCAACAATTTCGAAAACGTACGAAAATGGCTCGATGAATGGATTTCAAATAAAGATGAAGCATTATTTTGGAATGGTATCCATATATTGCCCGAGAGATGGACAAAATGTGTAGAAAGCGAGGGCCAGTACTTTGAATAAAATATATTTTACTTTTTTTTTAAATTACTGTGTATATATTTTAAGAAATAAACGACATTTTAAACTTGCATACCTGGTATATAAATAAATAAATAAATATATATATATGTATATATATCCATTAGGGTTTAGGGTGACCAGAAACATATAATACTGAGTTTGCCCATGAAGTATTCAAGAGAGAGAGATTTTAAATTAACATTCCTGATGAATTAGGTATATTTCTTTAGTGTGGCAAAGAGTAAAAAGGTATAGACGAGCAGTCCAATTTTATTGTGCTTTAGTATTCATCAGAGGTGAGAAATACAACATTTAAAAAAAATGCATTCCATGATTGATTTATTGGAATCAAGAATTCCAACATAAATTGGGGGGAAAAAAAAAAAAAAACTTCTGATGAATGATGATTCATGAAAATATATATTACGGTTAAGAATTTCTCAAAATATTCTCCTAATCAAGAGAAGACTGTTCATTTTTAAAACATCTCAACAGGGAGTGCTGAATCCTTTGAGTACTTGATCCTTATTCCAGTATTGAATTAAGCTTTCTTATTTAAATTTATTACCTTCAAGGATATTTCAAAATTACTTAATTTCTTCTCAAATGCCATCTTTCAGCTGTGCCAGCTAAATAGATAAATATGTTCTTGAAACATGCCTACCTCCTATCTATTGCTACTGAGACCAGTTTCCCATAGAACACTGTCATTGATATGAAAATTCCAATGATTAGACTTCCTAACTCAATTCTCTATCTGCTAGATATATTTTGAAAATATAAAAACGGAAGGAAAGTGTTCTATTTTATTTAAATACTCTGTCTCTTTGGTAAGGATGCGTCCCAAAATGGCCACTATTGTTAGTCAATGAGAAGGCAATGCTTTCTTTTTTTGTGTGTGTCAAAAAGGTTTTATATAGTTGTTATATATATATATATATATATTAGATAGTAAATATAAACATCACTTTAGTGGATTAAATAGACTTTAAGCATTAAATAAAATTCATATTTAAAACTTTTTTTCAAGTAATGAAATTTGAAGTAGAAATATAATGGTAAAGAAATGATGGTAGTATTTGAAAACTATTAATATTTATGGCAATAAATTTTCCAGAATAAAAAAAAAATACTAATTTTGAAGCTAAATTCAGTTTTTAACTCAAATTGTCCATCTTCAATCTTAAAATAGTTTTCAATTATAATACCGTAAACTTTCTAAATTACTTCCTACCAAGATAATTTTTATTAATGTCATAATATCCTTGGTAGACTATAAGGAAAAATTTTGGGATGAATAAATTTGAAATTATATTAATATAATAAGCTTGAACAAGGTCAATTCGAGATATAATAAGGAAAATAGTTTTTAAATATTGGAATTTTGAAAAAAAAAAAAATTATTTGTGATTATAAATTTTCATCAAAATAATATAAGATATTAAAAAAAATTATAATAATCCTAATATTTAGCTTTCTATTTCAACCTAAGACTTAGTAAAATTGATTTCAGATATGTATTAATAAGACAAGACAGTTAGTCTGCCTTTATAGCATTTTCTTCTAATTAGTAATTACTTTTCACTTTTTTTTAACCCAATGTCTATTCTTAGCATTTCTAAAGCCAATGTGCATTGGAGTTTAAATATAAAAACTAAAGGGTGATGTTACGAATAGGGGTTTACCTAAATGATCGGCCGTTAGTAGTGTCTAAAGGGCCTAAACCCAGTCCAGAGTCCTCGGAGGGCGTTCTCACATCCTCGGTGTTACCCCGCCACCCATCGTAATCAAGCTGAACACACATCATACACACAATAGCCTATACTTCCAATCACTGAACAGTACTTAACAGTGATATTTCTAAGAATAACATTTCAAAATAAAATAAGTAATAAAATAAAAAGACAATAAAGGTTTTTGAAATGTCAATAAAAATTGATAAAGTGATTATAGATATGAAAGTCACTTACGTGAGCAAAACCATAGCGAAAGTGAAAGTGTGATTTAGAATTGAAGGGGTGATACAACTCTAATTTTTTAAATCCATAAAATTTCAATTAAATTAAATATAACTGAAAAGAAGAGAGAATAGAGCTTACAATATTGCATTACTTTAAATTGGCCTGAATTTAACGCAGTTACTACTGCCACCTTATTCTCAAGCTTAAAAAATTTCAGTAACAAAACCTTTAAGTTTTTACATTAAATTAAGTGATGTTTTATTTTATTCAATATTACATAAATGGCTTGATGATTCCCAACATTATTCTGACTTAGATTAAAAATCAGATCTGTATTAAAGGCATAATATAACAATAAATGAAGGAACAGACATTATTTTATTTCTTCAATTAATATTAAAGTTAAAACTAAATTTCTCCAATTATAATGGTTATTAACATGAGAATACTGTTCAGAACCATTTTGTATTATCATATGTTGTTCCTCCCTCAATCAACATATTTTTATTACTAATTCTTTTTTATAAACTTGATGAAAAGCTGCTTCACTGGTGTAATGTCAAGCCAATTTACATTATCGTAAGTAAAACTGCAAAATAAATTACACATGCATGTTTTCTTGTAAACAAATGTCAGAAAATATGTAAGGCATTACTTCTGTAAGACCTGAAGTAATACCTCAATCAACCTTAATAAATATAGGAGCAGAAAAATAGGTTATATGTCTTTTAGACTCTTTTTTATTTTAAGAATGATTTGAAAGTAAATATGAGATGTATAGTTCTGCTACTTTTCCCGTGCTTTATGAACATGCTTGCAGAAGCAGTCACATGCCACACGGAAACTAATTATATTGCCTAGTTATTAACTGAATCATGCAATTTATTGCCATTCATGCACTATTCTCAAATTATACTCACTGGAGTAGGCATATGGTGCAAACTTGACATAATTATTTCATGAGTGTTATCACAGCATGGTCCACCCCTCTGGAAAAACATAAGTGGGACCATGATTCCTCCACTTAATGCATCAAAGTATTATGTGCCATAGATAGATTAACTCCACTACAGTTCCATCTTGCAAATCAGAAAAAAATTGTTTCACATCTGTGATCATATTTAATTTTGTAAATTTTATTTTATTTTTATTATTATTAAATCCTTAAGAATTTATCTCTGAGCAATTAGGTATTTGGTTATGAAAAAATGAAATAATAATTAATTACAAAAGAGGAAGTACATTTATATTTATTCTAAGCTTTAATTTTTTTGAAGATAGAATAAGAAACATTTTATTGCAGTTATTTGGGCCATGCTCTGAAAAGTAATTTACTTTTACCATTTCATCTTCCGGGTTGGACCGAGTCAAATTGTTCTTTTTTGCCGAGCTTTCGCACATCATGTGATGGCTTCTTCAGGGCTGAAAAGAGAATGTTCCTTCATTCTCTTTTCAGCCCTGAAGAAGCCATCACATGATGTGCGAAAGCTCGGCAAAAAAGAACAATTTGACTCGGTCCAACCCGGAAGATGAAATGGTAAATACATCTGACGACCGACGAAGCCTACGTGAACAAGTAATTTACTGTTCTCTCTCACTCTCTCATTAGAATACCAAACTAAAGGAATTAGAGTATTATCTATTATTTAAATGTAATAAAGTTTGGAAATGACCATGGTGTTTTAAATATAATAAAATGTGAATATTAGTCAAATATGGGAAAAATCTGGATTAATAAGTTGTAAGTTTTGGAATATTTAATTAATCTTCAGGGCCTACCATAAAAATAAAAATTTGGTCGAACATGAATAGTAATACCAATGTAAGAAACTAATATTACATACCCCCATGAGTCAAATATAGGTAACTGTTCAGGTTAAAAAATTCAAATTGTATGTAATAAATAAAATATAAAACAATTTATTTTTTATATTGCATCTCTGAAGCAATAACACGTCTTCCTCACTAGTGCCTGACATTGACAAATCATCTGCACTATCTAATTTCCTGCAAAGTTTGGATGTGGCTTTAACCATGTTATACAGGCAATTTTTTAATCAGTGTTATAAAGGGAAGTGTCTCTTTTAAAGAAACTTCTTAGTTCTACAATTAACATATTTCTATAAGAAGTATTTTGCTTGGTTCTGGATTTTAACTCTTTTCTATGAATATAGATTTTCCTTCCTATCTCCTACTCATTTCCTTCTTTGCTGCAGCGAGGGTATGCAAAGTGATTGGTGGGCATAAAGGAATGTGATTTGCCCCCTTTCCTGCTAGATGATCGACCAGCTCTTTTCCCAGGGCACCAGAATGCTCTGATACCCATATAATCTTAACTAGGTTATTATATATCGATTGGTAGTGAAACATTTGTGAACCCAGAAGAGGAGTTGATTATAATTCTGATTACTTACTGGTACCAATCCAGTGCAAACAGAAATGAACAGCATTGAAGATTGCTGATAAATTTAAGAAAATCTCATATTACATTCTGAATACTTTGAAAGTCAGTGTGCAACGAGTGCAATCTGACAAAGTTGAACTAGTAAGAAGAGAATGTTGAGGAGCAGAGGAATGCATTGAAAGCCAACATGACAAAGTTATCATCAATCGTTTTTGGCAAGATAGAGAGGAAGTTGCACAAGGCTTGGTTGGTTTCATATGCCTCTGCACACTCCTCGAGTGTGCAGAGGCATATGGAAAGAGAAGATGCCCACAGAGAGTTGAGTCCCTTGGAAATCCTTTGAATCTGAATTTAGATAAAGAATTTGAGAACAGAAGGCAAACAACATTATTTGTGCCTTAAAGACAGCACGAAGGCCAAACTTCAACATGATAAAGATGCAATCAGGGCTGTAGAAGGTCGAAATGCCAAAGGACTAAGGAACTATGGAAACTCTTTTAAATGGTAATCTTCATCACTGTGTATTTCTCAGATCAGAAACTTTTTCTTCTAAGTTTTAATGTAGCCTTGGTTCTAATATTAATTTGTGAATACTGTTTTTGTTCTTTTACAAACTTATACATTAACCTCCTGAAGAGGCATTGATATTAGACTTGAAACTAGTAGAGAAAATAATAGGGTTTTTTTTATATTTTTGGACCATTTGCCTGAATTAAAACACAAATAATAAAAGAAGGTTAAGAACGAAGAAAGATTCAGTTTTTTTTTAATAGGCTGAAGTAGGAATTAATTATTCCAAATCTGTTTCTATATTAATCTAGCTATTTCTCCAGTGAAACACACTTACTAGCTACATTCCAGTAAAGGTGCGATCCTCCTGCATCCTGGCACACCCACTGCCTTGAAGAGGACTAAACAATGTAATATAAGCTCAAATTTTGGTAAAATAAACAAAATTTGGTTCTTTCATATGCTTTATTTTTATAAAAACTTGAGATCATTGAAATAATTAATTCAGTCAATTATTAATTTTTATCTGGGTCTAAAAATCTGTAAGTATTTTTAAACAAAATCAATAACTAGAAGTTTGGATCAAGATAATACAGATTTATCAAAGTATGAGAAGATTGATAACTTTTAATAATGTAGGTAAATTAATTTGTGCCTGAACAAGTAATTTCTTATTTTCTACCAATATTATTTACATAATAAAACAACATCATCAAAATTAATATGATCTTTGTTGCTAATCATGAGTGATGGCTCCCTCTTAGATTATATTTAGTGATTCACCGTTTTGGTGAATTTCTTTGAATATGATTATATGCTTTAAAATTTGAAATGATTGATGAAAGACAAAAGGTTCTAAAAAATTAGAACAAAAAATTTTAAAATACTTTTTTTTTTGTTCTGATAGTTTTGCTCTGACACCTCTTCAGGATCTTGAACTGTAATCACTATTATATACAATATAATAAATATGATATTACTTAGTCAGAATAGTTTGATATAGCTTTTGTAGGTTGATAAATATAAATAGTGTATTATAGAATAAGCTCCTTCAGAGTAAACATGATACTAAAAGAGCAGAAAAAGTGTCTTTTAAGTTATTGTTCTAATTTCTTGTACTTACTCTTTTCAGGAAAAATTTATATGACGTCAATTTTTGGAAAACTTAGAATTATTTGCAAAGAAAAATATTCATATTAATTTCGACTACACAACTTTCTACCATTCTCAGTATTTAAAGTTATTGAATTTATGCTATTTGCAATACTTAGGTGTTCAACAAACCTCCATTTCCAATACTATTATTTTTACCATTCTCTAAAGCGATACTTATTAAGTGAATTTCTAAAATTCTCAATGGTGATAGATATTTTTAAAAAATTCTGCATCTCTATACAGATTGTGTTTTAGTGAATGCTTAATATTTTTACACTGATGTGTGGTTTAGTGAGTTCATGCATGCCAAATATCTATGTGTATTTTTGCATATTCAATAAGTAATTCTCTATTATTGGTAATTTTTCAAATTCTGATTTAAATCTTAATATCTGTGCATACTGGTTACCTTAAAGACACTTCTGCAGTAGCATATGAAAGTATGCTTTAATGTAAATTTTAATTTTTCTATATTAATGAGAATAAAAAAACAAAAAAAAAAAAAAAAAAAATATGTGTGTTCCGCAGGTCCAGTAGTAAGTGCAGGTAGATGGAGAAAATAAAATTTTCTTTGAATAACTTTTGGGACTGTCAAGAAAAATTTTCAAAGGTTAGTGAAAAGTGCTGGGCTTACTTGCTACATAAAATGATACAGTTCTATTATGAAAAAGGGTAAAATTATACTAGAATTTATAACTCAGTTATATAAAACATTTTTTCTCTGATTTAAGAGCAGATATAAAGTTGTATAAGAAGAAGGTAAGCCCATATTTTATAGAGAAAATGTGAATAATAAAATTTATTATCACAAAATATCATTTATCATCATACCAAGCACTACTATGATTACAATGTTTTCCTGGCTTAATAAATTACATTCTGGTAATCAAATAATTAATTGGGACTAAGATTATTTAAAAAACATAGTTTAACTGAAGTTTTTCCCCAATTACACAATAGAAAAATAATAATTATACCAATTATGACACTATGATGTAACAATTATTGTGCGAATAATCACATAATATACCAAGCCAAATGTGATACAATTTTTTTTTGCCAAAATGCATCAATTGCATAAAAAAAAAATTGTAATTATAATATAGTATTATGAGCTGGAAAGTGTGAGCACTAAGCCCAAGACTTATGAAATATAATGAAGAAAAATTATTTCTTATAATATGGAAGATTAACATGATGAATATGATACTAGAAGCATCATAAATGATGCAGTGTTTTATTGCTTAAAAAGTAATAAAATAAACTTGAACCTACCTATCTGTGTAATATTTTGCGATGGGAATGAATTCAAAACACTATGTACATGACAGGGAGTGACATAGCCCAACTTCTGAATAAGAAACAACTATTTTTGAAACAAACTACAAGTAGGAAACATTACTAAAGTGGGGATGCCTAGAAAGTCCTTACTTTTCTGAGAATAACAAAATATATTTGAAACACAATTTAAAAAGAAAAATATAGTCTTCAAGTCTTCAATCATAGAACTAAAGTGTATGGCCATTGTTATTGAACAAACACTTTGTAGTAAAAAAACAATAATTGCAAGACAGTTACTCATTAGGTGAAATAATTGAACAAGTTCAATAATCTTACTCATCAAAGTTTAATGAGTAATCATAATTATCAGACAATTACTGGGAATGCTAAGATAATTTTCATTCCTCTGCATTTTTTTTAAAATTAACAAAATAATTATTCAGTAGTTTTTATTTTTATTTTGTATCAGTAATTACATTTAATTTGATCAATAGTGAGGTTCTACTCTGCTCTCAATAAGGATCTAATGTGATGTGTGTGTATGTGTGCCTACTTACACAATACAATGCCCAAAACCTCAGTGGCACTTTATTCATGCATTATAATTAAAAATTTGATTTTGAGATAAATTATCAAGATGTGAGTCAATAATTGTTTGAAATATTGAAAAATAAATTACTACATAAATATAATTTATTAACATTTTATAGACTCAGAAAAATCAAACCATAAATTAATTTTATATTAAGAAGGAAATGATTTTAGATCAACTGCAGTGGAGTTTCCCAAATTGGCATGCCACTCTTTTCATTCCTGACTAAATTTAATCAAGTTTCACCAATGCAGATAGCTCAGTGCTTTGTGTAAAAGACTAACTCTCTAGACTAGTCTACATATTAATGAAATAATTTCAACTTTATATAGGTAATTACAGATATGTAACTAACTATTGGGATACATTTTGTTTATAAGTAAAAAGAAGAGAATAACAATATCTGAATACCCTGGTATACTGATCTCTGCCATATACAAGTTCATCAAATCGTGCTCTGTCTTCTATTGCTACCAGCTCTCGTAACTCAGTAAACAATGTATGCTAAAAAAANAAAATGTTTTCACTATGTTTCGCTTATGATAATGTCATTCAAAAATAGGTGAATGGCTCATGACAATAAAAAAAAAAAAACTTCTATATCTGTTCAACCATTATTTTAAAATTAAAGGACTGACAGGGAAAAAACAAACAAACACAATTAGGCAATAATTCATGTCATGAAATCAGCATTGTGGCCAGCTCCTCAAAATTTGAATTTCATTTAAAATTCTGGCTTTAAAATAAAAAATAGAATAATACTAATAATAGATCATGAATTAAAGCAATTATATATTTTAAATTTTCTTTCTTAAACCATCTCTGTCAAATAGATGAAATGATGAAATACTACAGGTAATAAGTACAATAAGTTGTAAGTTCGGTAATAGAATCTGATCTTGTTTTTATATTTTTAACATAGAGACTACAAGATAATCTAATAAATATATTGAGTATTAATAAAAAATCAATTCAGGGGCGCCATAGGATCCGTTCGGGTCTTGCAATCCTGGAGCAGGGTATAATAAATTATTAATATTACTCTCATACCTTATATTCTCCGTCTTCATTGGTTTCTGTACATCCTCTCCCGTTGGCGAGCGCTTTCGGACGACACTGTCCATAAGACGGAGAATATAAGGTATGAGAGTTCTATATTCATTGGTGGTAGAAATAATAATAACCCTTTAGATTATTAATATTATATTATATTTATATTAATAAATAAATAAATAAATTTATTTATTTATTTATTAATATAAATATAATATAATATTAATAATCTAANATTTATTTATTAATAAATAAAAGATTGTCCCGAGCCATGGATGTTTAGAATGGGATGGTAACCTCAAGATATCCTCTCCCTCCATGATCTTAAGAGGTTAATAAGGAAGGCTAACACTTAAAAAAAAAAAAGAAAAATCAATTCAAGACCATTAAAATGCTATTCAAAAATTCGGAGGGGAAAAGATTAACATTTAACCGGCCCGGCAAGCAGAAGATCCAGGTTCGAGTCCTGGCTGGGACAGATAGATTTTTTTTATTCTATTCCCTCTCATTAATTGTTTAACATAGACAGACTAATTCAGCTTAGCCCAAACATGGACAAAGTTCTCATTCCTAGATAGATCAAATCCATCAATCTACTGGTGACATCTCACAAAAAGGTCTGATGTGACAGCAAACACAGATTAATGGAGAATGAGAGAAGGACCAATCCCCTGGCTCCTGGAAAATCTATTTTATTGAGAATCTTGTGTGAAAGACAAGTATATATATTTAATAATTAATTATTTTTGGCAAGGAACCAATGCGAGAAGAAAATGAAAAATAGGTCAAAAACTTTGGCTCTACACTATATATATATATA
>KZ807932.1:123232-134910 GCA_000696205.2 Oncopeltus fasciatus
TAAGGAACCAAGATGTTTGAGAGGAACCCTATCTTAATTGATGAGAAGAGCCAAAGTTTTTGAACTATTTTTCTATTTTCTTCTCCCATTGGTATCACACACATATATAATATACTCCTTAATATTATATATAAATATTCAAAAATCCTACTTACGAAAAGCTGCATGTGATTTATTAAAATTTTATGTGTTTTTCATTTATGTGCTTCTGCATCCAAAATTTTCAAAATTAGGAAACTGCATTTGATATTTAGGTTTCTTTTTTAAAATCTTGATGATGAAATTGTGAAACTCGACACTTGGAATAGAAATGAACTTGAAAACCAATATTGATTTCTTTATTTAAAACTTGCAAACACGAGATTGAAAATAGACAAAATAAGTACAGATAAAATTTGAATAGACCACATTATTTAATTCTCTAATTTAGATTGGTTGTAGATTTGGAAGGAAGTAAATCTTGCTGCAATAATAATATTGCTTTTGTACCTTTTCGGGTGTGTTGAGTAGCTCAAGAAGTACAGCCACAAAAGCTTCAATGGTCATTTGTTTGGCAGAATATTCTTCAAGATAATAAGTAAGAGTATTAAATTCATTTTTGTTTAACACTACTCTGGCTTTTTCATCCACCATTTGGAGAGCTGCTACACAACATCTGGTACAAAGAACACTTAAACATTATTATTAAATATTTTAAACAGTAATTGTGGATTGGAAAAACAAAAGACAAAAAATAATACCTCTCTGATATGAATATGTTACATGGAATTTATATTTTACACATGCACTAAGTTTACAGTTTATCTGGACACAAAATAATTTTTGCAGGCAGAAGCAATAATGATAATCTATCTTTATTGTAGCCATTGACAGTGGTATATATTATGGACATGATAACTCTTGAAAACTTGACATACATGCTGAAATGTAGGTACATTGAAAGAAGATAATGGTAATGCCTGAAAATGATTTCCATTTTGTGCTTGGTGAATCCATGAGAATATAACACGTAAAATAGGATAATAATAAGATTCATTTAATATTATGCAATATACAGTATATCAGAAAAAAATTGCACTTGCTAATTACTAAAATAATGTATTAAAATATTTCTTATTTAGCTTAAGGATGATTCATAAGAACACCTAGTCTCACAGTTAAAACTTTTAATTATTTGAAAAAAAAAACCTTATTTCATTCTTTGATTATCAAAATTATATAAAAAAGATTTAACTAACAAATTTTTAGGAACTTATTGAAACAGCCAGTTGATAATTAGTGTTAACCAGACCTAGTTTAATTAAAATCAGCCAATTAATGAAAAATGTGAAAACTTGTCCATACTGTCAAGTGATCATTCTACTATTATTTGCCTTTGGCTGATTCCTTTGAATTTGGCTTTGTATATTTGATCTAATAAATGGTTGTTTTGAAAAAAAGAATTAAGTTTTTTTTTCCAAGTTATGAAAGTAGTGTTTCATGCTGCAATGTACAACATAAAGAACTTGATAAAATGTTTTCACTATGTTTCGCTTATGATAATGTCATTCAAAAATAGGTGAATGGCTCATGACAATAAAAAAAAAAAAACTTCTATATCTGTTCAACCATTATTTTAAAATTAAAGGACTGACAGGGAAAAAACAAACAAACACAATTAGGCAGTAATTCATGTCATGAAATCAGCATTGTGGCCAGCTCCTCAAAATTTGAATTTCATTTAAAATTCTGGCTTTTGTGAAAGCAGAAATGATAAGTACCACATTATTTACATAAAATAATTTAAAATAAAATATTAATGAAATAGCTCTTTTCTCTTATTACATATCAAGTTTTGTAGTGGAAGAATATATAACAAACTTTAGCAAATATTCTACAATTTTCAATAAATAAAATGTATGCATGATTCATGCAATAGTGATTCTAATAAATAACATAAACAATAAACTAAATAGCAAATTAAAAATAAAAAAATAAAGTTTTTCACAGAGTATTGAATTAGCTCCTACACTGTGAGAAATGTAATTTTTTTTTACAGAATTAGAGTTCTTAAGAACCCTAATAGATCTAGTATATATCAATTTACCACTATATATACTAGATGCACCAACAAAAACTTAAAGTATAACTACTCTTCTTCTTACCAGGCTTAATGTTCCTATTCTGATCCAATTGTTGGGTTAAAGTCTAATCCAGCATAGACTTCCAGTAATCTCTACTCTGTGCAGCTGCCCTCCAATTGTGACCAAACAGAGATCTTCTCGGCTATACAATATTCCCAATCCGCTAAGAGCAGTGCATCTATCTGATAAATTTCTGGAGGGTATTTTATTCAGATACATTCAAGCAGCCGTCTGCTGGATGCCCTCATGAATGTGCACACATCCTTGCCCTTATAAACAGCATTTAGCTCTGCATTCATTCTTCACCACCCTGTTCACATGTATCACCATTTGTTTGAGGCTGCACTTTTCTCTAAAAACTGAGAAAGTCCTTGCTCTTTGGTTTTAGTTGTAGACCAACATTCTGGGTCATAAGTATGTATGGAATAATTGATTTATAAATTATTTCTTTCAATGCCTTGGATAATGCAGCTCTTCTTAGACATTTTTGGAGGGAAAAATATAAACAGTTAACCATCAGGACTTGTCTCAGGATTTTTGCCTCTATACTATTATCTTCATTTAATTGGGATCCCAAGTATATGAAGGATTGTACTCATTCAAACCTACATCTTTCAAATGATAAATATCTTTCATTGCCTTCAGGGGTTTTTAGGGTAAACATATACTTAGTTTTTTCAACATTTATAAGTAGTACCCTTCTTGCAGAAGGTTCCGTTAATGCCTGGAAAGCTTATAATATAGCATTTAAAGTCTTTCTAGGAAGATCCGAATCATCTACAAATTCCAAAATCTAGACTGTCTGATTAAAGAGTCTGCCTGTAGCTTGTATACTTGCATTCCTAGTAGCTTTCTGCAGAGAAAAGTAAGACCATCACCCTGTTTCACTCCTGGTCCCAATGTGAATCCTCTTGACCTCTTTCCACTGGCGATTGGTAGAGTAAATATTTGAACTGTCTTTCATCTACCTTTTCAGAAACCAGATTAATAATTTCCAACTCCTAGTATGAGGCAAATAATTGTCTTCTTCCATTCATCTAGATTTTCATCCCCCCAATATGTCAATTATTAAATGTTTAAGAAACTTTATCATTTCTCTCCCACTCTTGAATAGCTTTGCTGGAATATTATCAATTCTAGGGGCTTTGGTGCTCTTTCGTCTCTGAATGGCAAAACGGATTTCTTCTCAATAAAAATTTTATTCTCACATTTCTTAAGGAAACTTTTTCCTGTCTGCCTCTATCTAGGAGTCTTGGAAGTGACTTGCTTATCTTTCCATGATAGCAGATTTTTCAGTTATAAGTGTACCATCTTTTCCCTAAGGCTTGATTATGGGGTTTAAATCCTCTGCACCCTTCATTCATCATTCGAAAGAATGCTCTGTCACATTACTCCCTGTAAAATAACTCAATGTCATTCAGCATTTTGCTTTTCTTCTGGTGTTTCTTCCCATGTGAGAGAGTTTCTTTTCTTCTTATTGCTCGGAGCTCCTTCACATATCTTTTGGTGAGCTTTTTTTGGAAGATGGTTCACAATTTAATTTATTTTTTCCTTATTAAGGACTTAGCATTCATAGTCAATCTGCAGTCTTCTCTTGTGGTTTTCCTAAATTCTAATGGTTTCCCTTACTGCCTTTTTCATTATTATTTTACAAGCAATCATTTTTATCAAGAAGTGTAAATCTTTGTAATCATTGCTTTTGTAAATTTCCTTTGAGCTTTTACACTTTTGAATTTAGTTTGATAAATCTTGGTTCAGAAGTGATACCTTGCAGTTGAAATCTGAACTTATAAATTTGCTATTAACAATAAGCCCATTGAAGCTGCAAAATTTATTAATATTTTCCCATTAAGATTTGAAACCTCCTTTAGACTATAGAGACTATAGGCTGATTCATTTGTTCTATTACCAATTTTTGCTTTGCAATCGTTCAGTACTATTTCCATATCATAATAGGAAAATCTACCTAACAACTGATAAACTACTGAGGGTTAGTAGGAGGATGGACAGGAATTAAGTTAATATTATAAAACTTCCCTTGAAATCGAAGTAAGTAAAGTCTCGTGCTGATTGGCTTAAAATAAATAACTTGCTTATCCAGTTTCTAACTTATAATAAACCCAGACCCAAACTACCAGCACATGCCTATGCTAGTAGTTGTCACAACTATGGTATGTAATATAATTTATTTTTCTTAAACTACAAGTCTGATCCATCTGTCCTCTTAGATATTAGTTAAGTCTATTTAACAAAGATGTTCAAAAGCACTTGCAAGTCAATATGGTCTAATGTCAACACATTCAATGAGGCAACTGTGCAATCTGATTAACAGTTGCTGAGTTGTTTTTCTTAAAAATCAGTCCAGCTAATCTTGTATGAGTTTTGTTTATATTATAGGTTTAAGTAGTTCAGGTTATCCGCCTAATGCCCCTGATGTACAACTGATGTAGATACTTAAAATTGTTGACAACCAATGCCCTTTAAAAAATAAGGCCTATTAATGGGAAAATTTATCAATAAACCCTACTGTTTTTTTTATAGCTGCAATTTAAAAATTTTATTACTTTTTTAGTGGCTATAATTAAAAAGTTGAAATGCCAGATAGAAGATATAAACAAATTTTACCAAGTAAATTTAGCCAATTTGAATATAATACATATGAGCAATAGATTCATTTTTTGTTCGGTATTTTTAAATTATATTTATCCTGAATATGATGAAACAAATACTGATAGGGAGTTAAAACTTTTTTTCATATGTGATACCAATATGAAATTTAACAGTTTATTCTAAGAAATGAAAGGTAAACTCCCTTTCTTCTATGACTGTCATTGAAGAAGAGTATTCAATGATAAATTCATGTAGTATAAATATATAATTATTTTTTAAACAATAATTTTGTTAAAATACAAAAATTTTAAGCTAAGTTTACATAATAATAATTTCAAAATAAATGTGGGGAAATCATTTATTTAAAGATTGAATTTTTAAAAATTAATTAGTATGTAATATTATGAAAAAGAAAGAAAAATTGTAAGGCCTAATGAATGAAATAATCATGAATAGTATATTTACCTATGAGGTGTGTCTGGCCAATGCATATCGAGTGTTGAACATGAATGAGGAATTTTTCCAACATCACAGACTTTAATAATCATTCTTTTGTGTGACTTCAGCTGAGACACTGCCTCGTCATGGGTCACTTCAAGAAATGACTGGCCATTTACTTCAAGTATCTGATCTCCAATCTAAGAACAAGAGAAATTTAAAGTAAAATTTAGTCATCTATGAATGATCTACTATTAATGTCATACTATTAATATGATACCATAAATATATATACGAATAACAAATTTGTAGATAGATCAAGATTTATTTAAAACATATCAATGAACACAAAATATTACTGCATTTTAGGGCATATTTTACAACAGTATACAATTAAATTAAATTGATTTAAGATAAGTATGTTATCTATTTTTCAATAATTTGATATAAATTTTTCCATAGTCATATTCATCTTGGTTTTTTTCAAGAATTAAGGCAACTAACCTGAAATGTTTTAACAATGTGTTTTTATTGTGAAATACCCAAAACAAAACTTTTCAGACAAAATGTTAATTTAAACTTTAAAAAAAGTTATATTCCAAAACACTTTTTGTCAATGACCCCTCAATATTATAGAATGATGATTTATTGAATCAATACATTTTTAGAATTGAATGTAATCCTATTACATTTAGTTATATTAGAAGGAATATAAGTGGTAAAATAGCCCTTAAAATATTACATAAGTTCAAGTATGATGAACCATCATCCATATTTTAAATAATACATAAAAACCTTATGAAGGAATAATTCAGAGATAGGAATTCTGAAAGGTACGCCGCCGTGACTAATACTTTAATAACTCACATACACAGATAACCATATAGGAGGTTATGTTGCCTCCTAGAGGTTTTATATTACAAAAAGTTTTATATTAAAATAATGTATAATATACATAACATATTATGTACTTCACACTTTCCTTCATTGTTTAATCATAAAACATTCACCGTCTATCTAACACACACACACAGTCCCAGTTCTTCATTGAAATTCTTTAGTCGAGGACTGTGAATGGGTTTAGTAAAAATATCGACTGTTTGCTCTTGAGTCGCAATTCTTCTTATCTTGAGCGTACCATCTTGCACTTTCTCTCTCACAAAAAAATTCTGTATGGATATGTGTTTTGTGCGTTTGTGCTATACCGAATTTTCAGCCAATTTTATGGCAGCATTATTGTCTACAAACAAAATGCTTTTGTTATAGTTGTCTTTTCAGCCAAACCACTTCTCTGGTGCCCTCGCTTGCAGCAATCACCTCAGCATCGGTAGTAGATATGGCTACAGAAGCCTACCTCCTGCTGAACCATGAGACAGCACCACCAGAATACATACATACTATTCCTGATGTTGACCGACCAATCGTTGTATCACCTCCAAGATCAGCATCCGAGTAGTAATAAAGATTTTCCTTGCCATAGTCTCTTTTTTAGTGCAGTCCAAGATCAGTAGCACCCTTAAGATAGTGTTAAAATTCTTTTCACTTTGCATAAATCATTTTCAGAAGGATTGTCCAGCTTCCGGGATACAACACTCACAGCAAATGAAAAGTCAGGTCTGGTTCTTGTCATTAAGTATATTAAAGAACCCATTGCTAAGGAAAGTCCCTTTTGGATTTATTTAACACTTCCTTCCCTGATTCCTCACTGACATCCTTTAAGATTTTGCTGTGACCCTAAATTGAGTTTTAAGTTTAGCACTAATCATTTCAACTTCCTCTTTACTTGATGAGGCTATACATACAAGACCAACGAAATTTTAACTTTATCTTTATTATTCTTAACATATAAGCATGGATCTGCCAAGCTTATTTTAAAACCCAAGCTTTCAAGAAAACTATTTATCTTTTGGTTCCAATGTCTGTTTTAAACCGTAGAGGCTCTTATTCAATCTGCAGACTTGGTTAGATTTGTCCTGAAAACTCTCTGGCAGTCTAATATAAATATCCTCATTTGACTTACCATTTAAAAAGGCGGTTGAGACATCAAATTGATACAGATGCATATTCTCATCTGCAGCGACGCTAAGAACCATCCTGATAGTAGTCCCTTTAGCAACATGACTGAAGGTTTCTTGATAATCCTGACCCTTCTTTTACGCAAAGCCCTTCACAACCAATCTGGCCTTATAGCGATCCAATGATCCATCAGCATTATACTTCTTAGTATAAACCCATTTTGAAGGGATAACTTTACTAGTTGGAGGTAAGTTGCACATTGTCCAGGTATGATTATCCTCAAGAGATTTCATTTAGAGATCCATAGCTTCTGACCAGTGTTCTGCTTCACTCTCCATAACTTCATTATATGTTTGAGGAATGACATCAGTCTCAGCAATGTTGACATAATCTTTTAAATGTTTGGGTTCATTCAGTTTGGATGAATCTCTAAGATTTTTGCCTCTTTTCCAAGACACGGTATCATCTTGTTCCATTTCTGAGTCATAATCATCCTCTTAAAATCCCAAAAAATCTTCCTCGTCAGACTCTTGAACATCATCCTAATGATTATTTAGTTTTCTTCATATTGATTAGTTACCAGTCCTTTATCTTGATTACTATCCAAATGGTCTTCTAAAATTTTAAGATTTATCATGGGTTGATTAATCCCTTCATCAATAAGAACATCTTCAGTAATAGGTTTAGTTGTTAATTCTTGAAATATTACATCACGGGATCTTATGAGCTTATTATGGGACAGAACTCTACATCCATTATCTCCATCATATCCCAATAGGGATTCCTTCCTGGGCCTTTTTATCAAATTTTTTCCTTTTAATCTTGGGATCATGCAGCCAACATTTAGTTCCAATTATTCATAGATGTATAATATAAGGTATTTGTCCAGTCCATAGTTCAAAGAGTGATTTTCCTTTGATAGAGGACACACCAGTTTGATTTAGGATGTAGGCAGCTGAATTTATCATTTCAGCCCATAATCCTTTAGGTAATGATTCTTTTCCTAACTGAATAAGGAAGTTTCTATCAGCTTCAACCAACGTTCGATTCTCCCTTTCTGCACAGCCATTTTGTTCCAGAGTATATGGCATAGAGTATTTTACCTCAATGCCATGCGACCTTAAGATACTTTGCACTCTTTCATGGCTAAATTATCCACCGTTATGACATAAAAGGGATTTTATAGTATGTCCAGTTACTTTGGTTTCCATAAGAAAATCCTTGAATTTCTCACATACTTCATCTTTTGTTTTCATGAAACATACTTTCCTAAATATTAGACAAGTCACCTTTAAAAACTACAAAGTATTTTAATCCAATTTGAGATGCTACAAGTGGACCACATAAATCTGAGAGTATCACCTGTCCTGGATTTTCAGCTCTTTTCCTTTTACCAAATTTTAACCTATGAGCCTTTCCCTTAATGCATCCCTTGCACAATTCACCATCAAGTGGAACATCAATATTTAATTCCCTTTTCATGACATCTTTAATGTGATGTTTATTTTGATGAGTCATTCTTTCATGATAAAGCTGGAGTAAATCATGTTTATTAAATGAGGTGGATTGGTTACTTAAAGCTTTAGTATTATATAGCTGTATACTTAATCTTGGCCTATAGGGATAACTCTAATATTTAATTGATAAAGCCCACTAAATCTTTGTCGAGAGCCTGAAACAAGAGTTTCTTTCCCTTCAATTAATCTACACTTGAGATTAGTAGATTCAAATATGCTTTTTGGTCTCTGATCCTGAGCAGCTAGAACTGAAAATAAATTTTTGGAAATAGTAGGTATATAACATACATTAGTTAATATAGTCAAAAGGAAAGTTTTATTGACCGTAGATATTATTATTAGATGATTTTAGTTGGGGTTTGGTCAAGGAAGATAAAAAAAAAAAAAAAAATACAAATTAAAAAAAAAAGTGTATTTTTTAAAAAGATTATCTGCCAATGTTTTGACTTACATTGTAAGCCATCTTCAGGGCTGTAGAAATACAATGTCATGAGAATACAACGGTCTGGCTATGGGAAATAACCTTGCTCCCAACAATTCAAACATCACCCTTAACGACCTCCTAGACTCTATCCTTCCCCTCTTTCACAATGACATTTTCTTCCTTAAAAAATATGTTGACGACCTCTTCCTCATTCTCAATCCAGAAAAAATCCCCCAGATTCTTACTGGATTTAACTCATACCACCCTCGTCTAAAATTCGCCATTGAAATGGAATCTGATTATCAACTCCCCTTCCTTGACACTCTTATTATCCGTAACACCAATGGCTATATCTCCACTGACTGGTATACCAAGCACACATACTTAGGTCGGCTCCTTCACTTCAACTAATCTCACCCTCATCATCAAAAAATTAATGTGGCCAAAAACCTCATCTACAGATCACTCACACTCTCTGACAAAGATATTCCACAGCAAAAATATTAAACGTGTTACTGACATCCTCCTGTCTAATGGTTTTCCTACTCACATCATTAAAAAAGTAGTAAAATAATTTTTTATTTCCACTTCTCCAACTATCCCCCTCCCCCAAAATAACGACCTCGTTTTCCGTTCTCTTCCTTATATTCCAAAACTTTCTGAAAATGTTAAGAAATCTCTCAGAAAAACTTTCCCTAACCTTAAGCTTTTTTTTTCCACCAACAACAAACTAAAATCTATTTACACCATCCTCAAAGACCCCATCCCCCTTCCTAACAGAACTAATGTCGTCTACAAAATTCCCTGTTCCACAACTAATTGCCAGGGTTCTTATATTGGACTAACAAATAACCCTATTTCCTGTAGAATCAATAACCATAAAAATGACATGAAGAATAAAGTAAAAAAAAAAAACTGCCTCAATAAACATGTGTTTCATGAAGAACACACATTTGACTTCGAGAGCATAACCATTATTTCCACTGAACCCTATGAACACAAACACCTTTTATCTGAAACCGTTCACATTAACTTACAACACTATCCAGTTAATGACAGAACGGACATAGAACAAATTTCTTCAACTTTTTTAATGTTATTCATTTTTTTGTAATAAGTTGTTGTCTGCATGTTTTCTAGATTTTCTTACATATCTTTCTACATTCATACTTTTGATATCACATACATTATGGTAATTCTGTATTATAATATTGTCAATTACTATTGTATTTTCATGACATTGTATTTCTACAGCCCTGAAGATGGCTTACAATGTAAGCCGAAATGTTGGCAGATAATCTTTTAAAAAAATACACTTTTTAAAAAAAATTTTTTTTTGGATCTACCTTGATCGAACCCCAACTAAAACCATCTAATAATTAGTTATTATAAAGTTCTTCAATATTCTTCCCGAAAAAACTTGGATATCAATAGATCCCTGACCAATGGCCTTTATATTTGTACCATCCATCAGCAGTTATTATACCATGAACATTTTCATTAAATTTATCATAAGTTTTAAACCAATCCAATCTATGAGTAATATGGTGAGCGGCTACATTATCTACAAACCAAGTGTGCTTATTTGATTCTGTCATAAGAGCATCTGAACTAACTGTCAAGATAACAGGACCTTCACTAGAATTAGTTTGTGTACATTTAGCCTTTGCTGGTTTAGGAGGTCTACCATCAGCAATCCAAAATTTACATTTTTTTTATAAAATGACCTTTTTTTGTCACAGTAAGCGCATTTTATTTGGTTTTATCAAAAGCAGTTTTATATGGTTTATCTTTATTTATTTTTCTACCTTCTATTATTGCCTTAGCATGTAAAACCTCTTTAGAAACATTTACAATTAAATTATTTTCAAGTGTGCATAATATTTTAGATACATTTTTTAAATTTTTATTCTCATCCTTAATCAATCACCAACCGTTGGTAAAATATTTAAATGTTTCAGGTAAACTTTTCAAAAGTTTACAAATCAATAAAACATCTTTGTTACCTTCAGGTTGCTTTTCTATTTCCTGCTTAAGTTGGTTCCAATTATTTGACAGTCTTGATATAAATCCCACTGAATCGTCTGAAGGTAGCCACTTATCTTCGAAAAACTTGTTATACAGGTCAAATATTCTGTCTTCAGAAAAATTATCAAAGAGTTGACACAGTCCTAACCATATATCTCTAGCAGTTTCATATCCTCGCTCTTTCGCGAACATTTCTTCTGTCATATTGTGAGACATTATTAACAAAGCTTGATTGTCTGTACTTTTAAACAGAGCTAGTTTCTTTTTAAGGTTTTCTGAAACTTCGTCATCTAATGAAGTTGCCGGCAATGTATGATGAACCATGATCCATATTTTAAATAATCATAAAAGCCTTATGAAGGGATAATTCAGAGATAAGAACTCGGTGCGGCGTGACTAACACTTTAATAACTCACATACGCAGATAACCATACAGAAGATTATGTTGCCTGAAAAGTGAAAAAAATTCCTACAGGTTTTATAATAAAAAAGTTTTATATTTAAATAATGTATAATATACAT
>KZ807932.1:140509-178822 GCA_000696205.2 Oncopeltus fasciatus
ATTATTATCATATTAAGCTATGAAAATAGCATTACTCTGAAATATAAATATATATTTTTTTAAACTGCTCTCAGAATTTTTTTTTTTTCTATAAACTTTTATTAATTTATTACATTCTGTTAAATAAAAAAAAAACATTTTGTAATTTGATTACAATGAAATTAAAAAAATGACATTCAATGTCAATCACATGAGGAGAGAATGACACCACTCTCAAATTATTTACAGGCTATGTACCCAGGAGGTCACGGGGCCATCTTCGTTTGAGTCGACGGGGAGGGTTCTAGGGGTTGGAGTTGGAAGACATGGTCTGTACTAGTGGATTAGGATGGTAAGGCAGTTTATTGTGAAAAAGGATGAAGCGGGAAGAATTGGATATGTTATAGGGAGCATTTGCAATTATTCTCAGGGTTTTGGATTGAAAGGACTGGATTCTTTGGATGTTGGAAGGCTTGGCGGCACCACAGATTTTTACTCCGTAAGTTCAGATTGGTCGTAATAAGGTTTTGTAGAGTGTCAGTTTGTTTTCAGTCGTAAGATTGGATTTCTTATTCATGAGTCTGCATAAAAGTCCATATCGCCGATTGAGTTCTTGTCTTTTAGTTTTAGTATGTTCTCCCCATGTAAGTCGTGAGTCAAGATGGAACCCAAGGTAATGAACAGAATTTGATTGTGGTAAAAGAATATTGTTAAATTTCACAATTTCAGGGAAGTCTTTCTTCCGCAGTTGGAAATTAACTTGAACACATTTTTCTTCATTGATTTTTATTTTCCATTTTCCACACCATTGTTTGATTTTTTCAAGGTGATCTTGTAGGTTTTTAGAAGCAGTTTTAGGATCAGGATGGGAGGATAGGATAGCTTTATCGTACGCAAATAGAGCTAAGAGAGTACTTGGATGGGTAGGGATGTCAGCAGTGTACAGGATAAATAGGATAGGTCCAAGCATACTACCTTGAGGAACTCCCGCTTCCACTTGGTAGAAATCGGAGTAATCTAATCCTTGCCGAACCCTAAAGAAATGGTTGGATAAGTAAGACTTAAGGATAAGGTAAATGTTACTAGGAATTATGGATTTCAGTTTAAACAGAAGACCACTATGCCAGACTCTATCAAATGCTTGGGAAACATCCAAAAAAGCTCCTGGGCAGTACTTTTTGCGCTCAAAGGAAGAGAAAATGTAGTCTACGACGCGAAACACTTGCTGGACAGTAGAACTGATGATTTGGGAGGATATTGAAGGGTTCTATGGAAGGCATCATTCATTTTAACAGTATTTTTTCGAAAACCTTTGAAAGTATAGGAAGGAGGCTTATAGGACGATAGGATGAGGGGACCCAAGTCTTTGAGGAATGTGGAAAATTCTGGTGTAGTGATTGGTTTATTTGGAGGGCAATACACTGCTGAAAGTGTGATAGGATGAGAGGGTGTGGAAATAGACACTGATGTTGATTGAAGGGAATCTGTGGAAGTGGAGGGTAAAATATGATGGGTATACGATTTACGATTTTTTGATAAGGAGTGCAGTTCCAACATGAGCTCGTCCGTCAGGATGGTCTGTCCTATAAGTGTGGTAGCCAGCAATTTTTAGATTATTTCGTTTAGTAAGTCGTGTTTCTGTCAGTAATACTATGTCTACGTTTTTGTTATCAAGTACTAGCTTGAGTTCGTCCGTGTGTGTCCGAATGCGGTTAGCGTTCCATAGGAGAATAGCAAAGGAATTCTTGGATTGGGGAATCATGGTGTGGGAGTTGGTAGGGTCATTTTGGTGACCAGGTTAGTCAGTAGGGATATGAGTGGTGTAATGAGGGAGTTAAGTTGTGAGAAGAAGGTGTGAAATAAGGAGTGCAGATCATTTGATGTGGGAGGAGTCGTCCCGTTGGGGATAGTGAGTCACTCCCTCCTGGGTGGGGGATGCAGTTATGGTTGTGGCTCGTCTTGTCGGGGTTGTTGCTGGGTTGATTGAGGCACTACTTTCCGGACTTGAGTTGTAGTCTGTACTTGACGAGTAGGCAGGGTTCGCTGTTTCAGCTCCTTGTAAACCTGACAGCCCTTGTAGTTGGCAGTGTGGTTGTGTTTACACAGTGCACTGGTAGCTGAGGTGTTTCGAGATTTTGGGCAATCTGTACTTATGTGAGCTCTTCCACATTTGACACACCGTGGAGTGTGTTCACAGTATGCTTTCGTGTGCCCACACTCCTGGCACTTGTGGCACTGTACTATATCTTTAAGAGGATGAGGTTTCTCAACTCTTATTCTACAGAGCGAGGTCAAGCTATAAATGTCTTGAATATTGGGTGTAGGCTCTAAGTCCACGAAGAACAGTGGGAGGGGTGTTTTTGAGGCAGAGATCTCCCCTTTCTGGGGTGGGGTTATGACCACGTTTATGGCATTCCTGACACAAAATCATAGATCAGTCAACACCTCCTTGATAAATTCTGGTGATGTGCTGTGGTGTAGATGTCGAATCACCACTCTTACAGCTCTCTCTTCTTTGAGCTGATAAGTATGGTGCTGGGCATTCGTTTCCTTCAGATAATGTATAATTTTTCTGTAGGTATCTGGGCTGCCAGGGATTTTTTTGTGTCCTGTTGTCTATTGACAATTGTCTTTCTATTCTATTGTATATCTGCTGGGCCCCACTCTCTCGTTCAGCTGGGGACACATCAGTCTGAAGTCTTTGAGATTTCTCACAAACCTAGGCTGAGGTCGAATTACTCGGAACGGTTGGTTCGGAATCCATGTTTTCTCCTTCCTCATCCTGAAGAACTTGGAAGGGGTTGTTTGTAGCAAATTTTGACGATGTGCGCTATTCGGAATAGATGTTCTGCTCTGCAGAATTAGATGGCGGGGGGGGGGGGGCTGGAGGAGGGATGGGAGGCCACGCCCTGTGAGGTGCTGGGGCGGGTTGACATTGAGTTGTTACTTATTACACACGGAGAACATTGACATTGCCCTTATCACAGAGACTCGACTAACTGATCGGAACCGACTTTACATAACAGGCTACAGGACTTATACAACAGACCATCCTGATGGCAGAGCACACAGTGGAGCTGCAGTCCTAGTTAAAACACCCTTTCCCACTTCGAACACTCTCCCCACTCTTCTGACTTCCTTCAAGTTGCCACAATATCCCAGGAAAACCTCTTCTTTTAACCTCTCTATTTCAGCGGTATATTGCCAACCCAACAAAACTGCCTCTGCTTGTCAGTAATCGGATTTCTTCTCTTCCCTTGGCCCATACTTTCTTGCAGGAGGCGACTATAACTCTAAGCACTTGTTATGGGGCTCTAGGACAACCAACTCTCGTGGCCTTATCCTCCCTTAACCTTTCCTATATTAGTCAACCCTCTCCTACATACAGGCAAACTTATCCCAACAAAATCCCAGACATCTTAGACTTCTTTGTCCACTGTGGAATAAATTTTATTCTTCAGTCACATTCCTGAATGACCTTTCCTCAGACCACAGTCATATTCTCGCTAAATCATTCTTGTCACCTTTACCCAAAGAATTCAGGGCCCCATCGATTGGGACCTCTTCCTTAATCTCCTTTCTGACTCTTTAGACCTTAACGTTCCTCTAAAAACATCCTTAGACCTAGATAATGCTACTTATCACTTTAAAACCCTTGTAATGTGCTTGGAACGCTTCTTCCCCAACACTAAGCCGCTCACCCATCAGACTTCCTCTCCCCTCTCATATCCCAGACCTCATCCAGTCTAAGCGCCAGGCGAGAGTTACATGGCAGAGATCCCGTCATCCAGACAACCGTCAATTCTACAACCGGCTTTGTCGGTTGGTGAAGCGTGAGCTCAATTCTCACTGGTCAGAATCCTATAATAGCTATCTATCTTCTCTTACAACTAGAGATAATTCTCTTTGGAAGGCCACCCAAAAAATCCTTAAGTTCCAGCCTGTTTCCTCACCTCTTTGTCATGATGATGGAACTTTGGCTTGTGCTGAAGACAAAAAAGCAGAGGTACTAGCCAAACATCTTAGAAAAACATTTATCCCTCCAAAGTCAAATACCTCATTTCTAAATTACCCAGGTGGGAATCCCCAGGCCATGATCTTATTACCACTCATATCTTACGACAACTTCCTAAAAAAAGCAATCCTTTTTATAACCTACTTTTACAATAGCATTTTCCGCACCACATGGAAACTCTCCAACATCATCCATCCTCTTTCCTAATCCCAGTAAACCACCAAACCTTCCTTCCTCTTACCGTCCCATCAGCCTCCTCCCCATAATGTCCAAAATGTTCGAAAAGATCCTCTTGCTGAGAATTATACCCATCCTCGACTTCATGAACCTTGTTCCTAATCACCAATTTGGTTTTAGAAATAAGCACTCCACAATTCAACAAGGTCTCCGAGTCATAGATCGCATCTCCCATGCACTTGAGTTTAAGGAATATTGCACCTCTGCATTTCTTGACGTGACTCAAGCCTTCGATAGGGTTTGGCATAGGGGCTTGCTCTTTAAACTCAAGTCTATCCTTCCACAACCTTACTTCCTAATTATCATGTCTTATCTTTCCGATAGATACTTTCAAGTCTGCCTTGGTCTGGAATATTCTGACCTCTACCCCGTTGAAGCGGGAGTTCCATAGGGTAGTGTCCTTGGTCCTGTTCTTTATACCCTTTTCACAGCCGACATCCCAACACATCCTGACACACTCCTAGCGTCCTATGCAGATGATACAGCCATACTCTCCTGCAACCCGGATCCTTACACTGCCTCAAATAACCTTCAATCCCACCTTAACTCCATTTTCCAGTGGTCAAACCGCTGGCGAATACTCCTAAATGAAAATAAATCACTCAATGTCACCTTCACACTTCGCAGAGGTCAATTCCACCAGTCCTCCTTAATAACGTTCCTCTTCGATTCCTCCTTTCCCACAGACCGCTACCTTGGGTTCTACCTAGACAGTAAACTAACCTGGAAGACACACTTACAGACAAAGAGACAAGAACTAAACATACACTTTGGACAGCTCTACAGATTACCAAACCACAGGTCCAGATTAACAATAGAAAACAAAATAACTCTTTACAAAACATTAATTAGACCTATCTGGACATACGGTATTGAATTGTGGGGCACAGGGAAGCCATCAAACATTAGATGTATCCAGGGGTTCCAGTCCAAAGTCCTTCGCACAATCCTCAACACTCCTCCCTACGTATCCAATATACCATCCATTCTGACCTGCAAGTACTTTTTGTTCCCAAGCTCATCCTCTCCCGGTTTGATCAGTTCCACACAAACCTCCAAGGACATTCAAATTCTCTAGTCCTCTCCCTGGCATCCCACGTTCATCCCGATTACCCTCCCTGACACCTCAAGAGGAGGTGGCCAAGGGACCTCCTACTCCAGCCAGTTTAGTTAAAATATCAAGGGAGTAAATGCACTGGCATTTTTCTCCCCCTCTCATTCCCTACTTGACTCCCTGCCTAGTCTCCTTCTTATCCTAGGATAAGGAGAAGATGAGTGCCAGATAGTTTATCACGGGTTAACCTGGGCTCTTCTCTGAGGACAGATTACGTACCGGGATAGACGAGCAAGGATAATATTGTACCCCATAAAAAATTATAGTGTATGAAATATGTACAGAATAATTTTTTTTAAATAAAAAGAGTTTACAAAAAAAGTTATGAATATGTTTTTTTTTTTTTTTTTAATTACTCATATAGAAACATAATTACTTATCATACATTATTATTTTACATGACTTTTAGGAGATTTCCTTTAGGGAAATCAAGCTATTCACTTTTGTGGATTTTCCCTGATCCGCATTGGAGAAATTAAAAATATTGCCGGTATTTAATGATAATTTTCCCCCATCAATTGTTGTTCTGTTAAAACATTTTTAAAATTGTAATTTTAACAATAAATATAATTTGTAGTTATTATTCTCTGTTTTGTAGTACTAAAGTTCTTAAAGGTAAACTATTAGAGGCTAATTAAAAAAGTTATAAAATGAACCTTTCTGAGTTTATCACGATGATACTGTCTAAATCGAGGTGGGGGTGAGACAGGTCGCCCTTTCCGGTCGACCCAGGTGTAGTAGGTTGGGAGTGGAGGCTGTATCACAGGCGCAGGAGGCGGGGGTGGCTGTACAAAGGGGACTGAGCTTCTAACTGTTATACTCAGCTCTCGGCAGGATTTTAACACCTACAAAAAAGTTAATCATCATTTAAGAATGAATTATGAGATATTAAAGTTAGGAATTTATAGAACTATAGAATAAAAGTAAAATTTTTTGCATAACTATTAATGAATAATACACTATTTTTTTTTTTTTTGCTTGGAGGAGGAACTAGCTGAAATTAATTAATATTTTTTAAGTTCATAGATCACACAAATTTCACTTAATATCTAATGCAGAAGAAACTGTATTTTACTGACTTCTTTAAATGTGAAAAACAAAAATGTCTTTAAAGTCATTAATTTTTATAAGTGGCATGCTAAATTTTATTTAAATAAATAAATTGTTGACACACACTCACAAAATAAATCGAACATATACACACACATACATTTTATGAGGAAGGATTGGTAGGGGGTTTGGTCTTAGGATTTGAATAAATAAAAACTAATTTGTAAACAAAAAAGTTTTCTTTTTAACTATGATATAGTCATGATTAGTTAATCTAAAGCAGGAAAGACTCTCTCTCTACATCATCCCCATTACCCTGAAGAAGGCCTAAAATTGAGGTAGAAATGTTGGTAATAATAAAAACTTATATACGAATTAGTTTTTATTAACTTATAGGCCTATTAGTTTTTATTTATTCAAATCCCAAAACTAAATCCCGACCAATACTTCCACATAAAGTTTGACGGTCAACTATCTCCAAAAAGAGTCTTGAAACAAAAATTTTAGCAACTTCATTTTTGGTATCTAGTAAGTACAATGAGATAACATATCAAAAGTATATATCTGGCATTTGGGGCCCTTATTTTCCCATTTTTTAAAATTTGAATTAACTTAAATGAATATTAATTTTGAATCTTGCCTTACAGCTGTTCCTCGCTGATCAGAATAACTATTAATAATTGCACTGCTACTATTCAGAAAAAAAGCACAAGGAAATTCTCTATTAGTACCATGAGTAATATGCAGCAAGAATTATTAGTCATTCTGAACATGCATGGTCATTGAAACTAAAGACATGCATAGTTATCAGCAATTTTAGTTGCTAATAGCCATTAAGGTAATATTTAATTATTTGTGTACACGATGTTTTCTTTTGGTTCAGGAAAAATTTTTTCTTAAATAAAAACTTAGGGTCTATATAAAAAATGTATACAATACAAACTCTAATTCTTTACTTATTTATTAAATATCTGTAAATAATATAATATTTGTAAGCTTATATAATAGACCAGTATGCCAGACTTGGTCAATTTGACTTTGGCTTGAGTGATGTCTAAGAATGCACCAGGATGAAATTCTTTTACTCGAGGGAAGAGGAAATGAAATCTACGACGTGAAACACCTGCTGGTAGAATGATTTCGGAAGCCAAACTGATGATTAGGAAGAATATTTTAGGAAGTTATTATTGATTATCATTATTCATGATACATATGTATCATTCATTTTAGAAGAACTTTCTCAAATACCTTGGAAAGTAAAGGAAGAAGACTAATTGGTCGATAGGATAATGTGTTAGAAGCAGGTTTACCAGGTTTGGGAAACAGGATTATTTTAGAAAATTTCCAGAGAAGTGGAAAGTGGTTGGTTGGAAGGACACACTTATAGAGGTCAGTCAGGTAAAAAATTGCTTTTTGGGGTAGATTTCGAAGTATTAGCCCACTGATAAGGTCATAGCCAGGTGCTTTGGCAGATGGTTAATATTGTACTTGACCTCAAAAGGTGTTACTGCCTTAATCAGTAAGGACATTGGTAATGGTGTGTCCAGTGATTCCTCAACATCTGCATTATTGGACAAATTATCAGAATCTGGTTGAGGAGTAAGTGTTTGCTTTAGATAATGGGCAAACATTTGAGACTTGTCTTTGTTGGAAGAGGTCTAGGAACCATCTTCTCCACGCAAGGGGGCAGAAGGTTCATGATATTTTAGAATTCTGCAAGTAGCAGCCCAGAGGGATTTGTCTGCTGCTGAGAGGCTAGATGGGTAGGCATTAAATGCCTTATTTTGTAAAGCACCTAGTTTTTGTATTACGAAACGGGATAGCTGGTTGAACTATCTACGATCTGAGGGATGCCTGTACCCCTGGAACAGGGGATATCTTTAACTCTAAGAAATTTCTTGAGAAATATAAATTATGTTAGAAAAAAAATTATAAAATTTCCTTCTTACCTTTAAAGCGTCTTCATGGGATATGTTGGTAAATGGTGTGCCATTAACTTGGAGAATCGTATCACCTGGCCTTAATCCTGCCCTCTCTGCCACACTACCATCCTCTACTCGAGATATATACACCCCTGCATTTAAATGTAATATTTTTTAAAATTAATTTAGCAACGTGTGCTAACTCTAAATTCTTGTATTATATTTATTTAATCATAATTGTTTTAAATAAATACTATTGAAGTTAAAATTAAAGAATGGAAAACTTAAAAATTAGCTTTCTAAAAATACTTTTATACGATAAAAAACAAGTAGCACCAATGACCTCAGCAGTCGATTCATGGATAATAATAAAAAAAGAAAAGGAAAGTCTATCACACAAAGGCTGTATATACTGTAGGCATATTTACCATCTTTGCTGGATTCATAAAAAATGGGAAAATTAAAAAAAATTGACTAATTTGATTTTATAAGAAAAAAAAGAGAATGAAGAGAAAATGAAAACTAGCTAGGACTAACTCAAAGCAAATAGTAAAGGAAGAGATGAGTTTCAAATATCTTCTCTAATTATTTTATTTTTATTATAAAACAAAATGCTAAAGAACATAAATATTGGAAATATGTAAAAAAAATTACATTTTCATTCACTGTTTTTATTTTTTATATACTAACAAACACATAAAAGATATTAAATAATTCAATTTAACCCCATATCCCTCCTACCCTTTATTCCTTTAAATTTCCACACCCTTTCCTTTCACTAAATTTCAATCAAATTAAATACTCATTAACAAAAAAAGTTATAATTCTCAATTTTGTTTCACTGTTTTAAAATTGTGGATGCTTGGCATTTGCATCTATTTAGAAGCAAATTTAAATATAATTTTGAACTGACCATATTGCAAAGGTTTGGTATGATTTTTTACACTTGACATGTAATTTTAAAAACTTTGTAATTGAAGTATATACTTTGGAATAACAAAGTACAAATTTCAATATGGTAAGGGTGAATTCTTTAGCAATACATAATTCATATAATTAAATGTACTACTTCATAATAACAAAAAAAATTCCTTGATTATGGAAGAAGCAACAAATATAATATTTAAACAATACCTTGCTTTTGAAAAAAATATATTGTTATAAAATATACTTGGATAATGTGCAGCTATATGTATTAGGTTATAGTTATATTACAATATCTATTTAAATTAAAAATATTATTCTACATGTATATTTGAGGAATATCAATAATTGAGGTAACCAAATAATTTTTCAGTAATATTTCCCTCCTCCTTCAACCACTTGGGTTATCTAGTGGAACCATCCTATTCTAAACTCTTACACAACTCGAGACTTTTCGAAGGCTAGCTGAGCCTCACTAGGACCCTTTGTTATGTCATCACTCCTTTATTAATTAATTATCTTTTAATTAATTCTTGAAGCTTTTATTTAAGATATTTGTATAATGAAATTGAACGTTTATTAAATTTAAAATATAATAGAATTATAGTCTTGTTTGTATGTACTTTAATCTGCATCAGTACATTTAAGAACAAGTCCCTAAAGGTAATATTTGAATTCTTTTATTTGCGCTGGTAGAGAAGTTGATGACAATCAATAATGGATGGTTATCAAATAATATCTCACTTAGCATTTATTTTTCTATAATTGCTGAGCGCTTTCAAAATCAGTGATTCCATCTTCAGAGCTCAGTCTCCTAATAATGAGTGCTCCTGACTTGGCAGTAAAGTGCAAATTATTGGATATTATTTGAAACCCTTATATGTATTTAAATATTTTTAGCTTTTTGAAGTTTTCAAAATAACACATTTTTATGACTTTGCTCCAAATTGTTAGCAAATTATGTTTTGATTATTGTTTAAAGATTTTTGACATCAGGTTATCTTGTTTTTATTTTATTTGAATTATAATACAACTTGATGATAAGTTACTGTGTTAAAATTAAAAAAAAAAAAAAAATTGTTTTGGGCTTGTTTTGCTTCATATTCAATATAAAATTAACAAATTACAAACTATGGTAATCAGAACAATATCAAATGGATGGAAAAAAAAGTTTGGAAAATGGAGGAACTGCATAATCCAAGCAGATTCCCCAAGTTTCATTAATGATGTATAAATAAGAGTAACTAATTAAATTTAATTTAAAGGCCATAGAGAACAATGAATGCAAAAGGTAATTGTACAAAAGTTTGCCAGAAGACTGATTGGGTGAAATTCTCCATTTTAGCGACATTTGTCAATTTCTTCCTCAATATGCAGTTTTTGTCAAAATTTTATAAATCGTTAGATGTAAAATTTTATATAAAACTTTAGATTAAATATAAACTTATATTATATTAGATGACATGTTTTGTAGCTGATATAATAACAAAGATATTCTAGTTATACATTTTGGCCTCCTCTAAACTCCCATTTGTCCTTATTCAATTTAAACCAAAAACGAATAATTTTTTTGTTAAATTTTAAGGCTTTGTAATAAGAAGCCTAAATACCTAATTTGGTTTTTATATTTGAAAATTAGAGCTCCTGCCCAACACTCAAAATTATATTCTTAATATACATTTTTTGAAAAATGATTTAGATTATAAATATTATAAAAATAGATTTTACACCAATTTTATTCTATACTTCTTTTTGCAATGCTAATATTTTCAATGATATATAATCAGCAAAAAAAAAAAAGGAGGCCAAATATGTGTGCTCAAGTGATATAACAATAATTAAAAATGACTTTAAAAAAAACACTTTAATTTTTGTCTATCTTATACATAAATACTAAGTAAATAAGCAAAAAATTAAATAAACAAATATTATTAACTGTAATCCATAAGGTAACTAATATCTTCCCTCCTCCCTGCTCTCCTAGATGTAACATATTCAATATGCTGCATAAAGAATATTTCTGCATATATATTTTATGAGGTAAACATATTCTTTGTAAGAACTAATAATTTGTGTTGATTTTTATTAAACAGTAATTTGTTCGCTTTACATTCTAAAAAAAACTCTTATAAACTACTTGATTAACAGACAGTGTGCCCAATGTTAACAATTAGTTGTTTTTCAATTTTTATTCCCTCTTCTGTTCGGTATAATACCTAATCATTAGGTATTAATTTAATCCTGTTTTTTTGAAAGACTTAGGTTGTCTTCCAGACTAATCAGCAGACTTTGTTTGTTTAACTTGAATCTCTCTTATTCAAAGGAATGCTAAAGATATTTCTCTCACTCATTTTAACATTTGGGGTGTACTGTTCTCTGGATTTAATACCAGATTTAATATCAATTTAAATGATTTCTTCTGACTGATACTTGTCTTATGTTTATATCCAGACTACATATCATAACCACTTACTAGATTTACAATATCTTATCCTGATTACTTTTATTATCCAATTTGTGAATAATAATATTATTTTAGTATTATTTAGTGGACTCCATGCTAAACATGATTACAAATCTATTTAAATATCTTAACATCTTCCCTCAAGGAACTATTTAACAAAATGTTCTACTTTAGACTAATATAAATCAAGCATATTGAAGGCAACTGATTTCTATTCTAGCCAAAGTTGATCTGTATTTCTGGAAATTAAAAATCCTGACAAATCAAATAATCAAAATCTGATAACACATATTATAAAAACACTCATAATTATTATACTAGTATTTTTAAGATGGGAAATTTTGTTAAATTTCTTTAAGAAAAGCATGGGAACATTCCCACTTAATCCATCTTTTACATGAAATAATGATATAAAAGATGGAATAACCCATGAGAGAGTTCAAGTCAAGTCAGGAGTAACAATGGAGTCTGGCAGAATGCTGAAATAACTGGAGGAACTAACTGGGAGATTGTCCCTTCTCACCTGGCTCATTGCGTTAACCTTTAACACACCCTCAACAACCTCCACTGTAAAATCTTACAAGACCAGCGCCATTAAGATAAGTAATCATGTATTATTGCTTAGAAGATTTTATATTTTTACTTAAAAGGGTAATAGGGTGCCAGGGTAGCTCATGGGGTCTGTTTCGCAATCCTGGTGCTGTGGGTTAAAATCCCGCCCTGGACAAGCTTTCATTGATAAATA
This sequence comes from Oncopeltus fasciatus, assembly GCA_000696205.2. NCBI lineage: Eukaryota > Metazoa > Arthropoda > Insecta > Hemiptera > Lygaeidae > Oncopeltus > Oncopeltus fasciatus. The sequence goes on from KZ807932.1 coordinate 152,960, forward strand.
ATAGCTTGTCCTAAGCCGTGGTGGATGTTAAGAATGGCATGGCAAAATGTAGATAGCTCCTCCCTCCCTAACCCTAAGTGGTAGAAAGGGAGGCTGAGAGGCCAATAGATAATGAATATAGGGAGAATATATTTTGGTATAATGCTCTCTGTAATAATCTAGTTGAATGAATCATAACTTAGATGAAAACTTCAATATAACTTTAATTTTGATTTCTTAGCACACCCAAAATATTTCTTTCATTTAGTATTTTATTAGAAATTTGTATTGACTTTTCAGCTTATAAAATGTTTATTTTTAAACTTTAAAATAAATATAAGTAAAATTAAAATTTTGAAAATAAAAACTGTTTTTTTTTATTGTTTTTTTTTTTTAAACTTTTAACAAGGTACCCATATGTATATCTAGATTGACTTGATGTGAATGTACCAAATAAAAAAATTAAAAGACCTAAACTAAACCTTTCCATTGAAACAGTTTCACTATAGATAGGGTAAAAGCAAAAACAGTCAAATTATTTCAACAAAATGAAAAGAAATAAACAAATTATTTAAGGCTCAGATTGGAATTCAGATGATGGATTAAAAACATAGTATTTGATGTAAGATAGTTTTATAAAATTTATAAATTTAATACAAAAGTAACATAAATTAAGGTAAAATGGTAATAAAATCTCAAATTAAAAATTTATATTTTTAAAAATCTAAATTTTTTTTGTTGAGAAGTCAGTGATTCGTTAAAACAAATTGATGATATGAGGAAAATTTTTATTTCAATTTTTGAAGAAAATGTAATCTATTTAATTTTTTTCAGCTACAGTAAGACCATGAATAATATTTAGTATAATTTAGATGATATTTCAAGATCATGGTCTAATTTACCTGTCTCTTCAGGATCAGGCTCAAAATCCATCATCAGACCTGCAAATGCATTAATACATATTCTGAGTATGCTCACATTAGAAGCATGCTAAGATTTCTATTACTATCTATAGTGAGCTTTAAAAAATTAATTTAAAAGTATTTAAATTCATTGAATGCAGGTGGTCAGCATCTAGTTAAGTGATTCAGAAAAAGAAGAATTTAATAAAGCAAATGAACTAGGTATTTTCTATTAATGGAAATAATTAATGCATGCAATACCCTATGGACAACCATGGAAGACATTTTTGTTCTATAACCCTTATTTAAAAAAATCTATTTCAAGTTTTTTTTTTTTTTTACAAAAATATTAATAAAGTTATTTCTAATTAGAAGTAATAAAGTAATTTATGATTCCAACTAAAAATTAAAAATATTTTTCCTGCAAAAAAAATTATGCATAGCTTAAAAATAGTAATATTAAATTTATTCTATTTGATCTAAAATAAAAGGTTGGCCCAAGGGTAAAATATCTAAGTTTACATGCTCTATCTTAAACACTACAAAGGTGTGAACCTTCTTTGATAATGAACTATAATGGCATGGATATCATATTATATCCATAATGAGTTAATTATAGCTTTTTAAAATTTAAAATGGAATTTCACTCAAATTTCTTTATTGAACTAGTTTCCTTTTGAGATTTATATATTAACAAACCTGCAAGGCAGACTTTTTTTTATACCCCCATGTAATCACATAGGGTCTCAGAGAAAGAGGGCTATCTACAGGTAACAATCATATTCTACGGGGGGTAGAAGTCTACCCATGGGGGTCATGGCACTGGGCAAGCTTCTCGATAAAAGATTGTCCAAACAGGACTTGAACCCACAGCCCCTAATTTAGGAGTCCCGAAGAGCAGTCTCTAATGATGAATTTCCTTAAGTGAACATTGATCTCCTCTCCCCCCCCCCCACCTGCTTATTCATATATAACTCTTATAATGCTACTAAGTTTAATTTTCTTACATTTGCATTACTTTTCTGTTAACAGAACAAATACATTTTTTCCTACATTTTATTAATTAGTTAATTCTATCAAATTTGCTTTTTATACTAAAAACAAAACAATTTTTTGTTATTTGTACTGATTTTCTTAGTTGTATTGCGTAGGTCAGATCTTCAAATCTTTTTGGTAAAATATGTTTATTGATTTTGTCCCGGTTATCTTCTTTTACTTAGATAGATACAACTTCAATTTTTTTTTTTTTTTTTTTTTTTTTTTGTAATTTAGAAATAATGGTGTTTTTATAAGTCAGTTTATAAAATAATGTTTTATATTGTCTAATATATGTTTTTTTGAATGGTATATAGAAAGTAGGGAAGGCATTTAATGTTTAATTCTTTGTATTAATTTAATATAATAATTAAAATGATATAGAAAAAATTTGTATTCTCTCTTTCATATTAAGCAGTTTGGGCAGCATAGGCACCAAACTGCTTAATATGACTTCTATTCTGTCAGAAAGTAGAACTCATATTTTCTTCTGTTGATTGGTGAGCAGATCAACTTATACCCAGTAATCTACATGTCTGCCCACAGAATATTTATCAGGAGTCTGGAGGCGTTCTACCAAGGATTTTTGCACAGCAAATTTCTATATTACTATAAAAACAATTTATGATGGGTACAAGAATGGAGCAGTTTTGTAACTATTATATGGTCTGATTTCGTTAAAGTAACAATCACAGTTAGGGATATTTTTGTCTACTTATATTAAAACCTTACTCTCAATGACTGAAAGTGTTGGGAGAAAAAATTCTAGAATAATAATATTGACATTCATATGATTTCTGATGCCTCAAGTAGAAATACAAGGAATTCTCTACTTTGATTTCAAGAGTGTCCTTGTTAGGTGCATAACTAGCAGATACTTTGATTTAATAAGGAGGAATTAGGAATTATAAATATTCCTCTACTATTAATTTTTCATACAGTTTCCATTATATTATGAATGTAAGTCATGCTTTTGGAGTAAAATATTGACTTCACAATGCTAATTATACAATATGCAATTTAAAGAATGTAATTATAATACAATTCATATTATTTTTGATGAAGTCGAAGTGGATCTCATTGGTTTGATGTCACTATTTCCTAAACAGTCACTACCACTTTTATATTGCCTTTAGTTATTACTATATTCAAAATAATTGATCCCTTCAAGAATGTTTTTTTTTTTTTTAAATCAGACTAATAAGTTCTGCTATACTTTACTGTTAAAATATTGTTTTATTCCTATATGGACAAAACCCACCAGGTAAGATGAACTCACCATAAACTACCTTTCTAAGGCAGATGGAAGAGATAAATGGCTATATGGAGGTATATAATTAATTAGGAAATATCTAAAAGAGTTGTAATTCTTGTTTCTGAGGACCTCTTTGATACAATAAATAATTATTTAAATTGTTTATTAGCAGTTGAAAAAGATAGACTTTCATCTACTCGAATTCTAACAAGCAGATCAAACTGGCAACTATATAGTAGGCCTTAAATAGTCACATTGGGTGACTATTTAACTATTGTCACTATTCAAGCCCAATAGAATTTAATTGCTTTACATCAACTCTTTTTGATTTAGGACCAAAGCAGTCTTTGTATGTTTTGATTAACTTTGTATTTAAAAAAATTAACTATAATTGTTTTCCATTCATCTAGTCTTCTGAAATCTAAAGGGCATAAAAAGGTCAGTTAAGGTTACTAAGGTATTTTTTTTTTTTTAAGAGGTTTAACAATGAGCTGCTCTGTTAATTATTGACAGACAGTACTTCGTGCCATTGAAAGGTAGTAGGTCCAATGATTTCAAGATGGGTATACTAGAATATGCCTGGTATGGCATACTATTTTTTTTTTTTTTTCTAGTAAGGTTCATAACTTTTTGTCCATTTATCACTGATTCCTTTACCACTTACTGATTCATGTACCGAAAAAAAGGTAATCATCGCTACATCAGGCTTTGCCCTTATGCAGGTTAAGGTAAAAGTATATTTCATTTCTTAAGGTACTTTGGCTGTAGGGTACAGAATATAATTCATCTATGATTATATCTGTCTTCTGTATCCCAGTCATAATTTTTAGAGCAAATTTGAATGCGTAGTTCAGTGAATTCTGATCAAACATCTTTACCTCTTTAGTGAGGGCATTTGAATGTTTGGTAGCGCAAAATGAATCACCGTGGTCATAAAAGCTGAAGTATAGCCACCAGATGGAGTTTTGGCTATTTTCTTCTCTGTGGCTGTTAACTTTTTTAATACCTTTGCTGTTGATTAATCTAATGCTAAATTAATGGCATCCTCTTGAAAAGATTGACACGGAATTTATCAAAGAAGCTGAGAGGAGTGACAGGAACTGTGTATAATGAAATTATTAATCCCCAGTGTATCTCCATCATTTTGCATAAGCTTCTTCTTTAATTGATCTTAATGCTTACCTTACCTGGGTTTGCGTGCATTTGGCAATTTGAATTAACACCTCAAAGTCAAAGATAGCTAGGAAAGTGACACCTGAAGTTAAGATAACAGAGTAAACTTGAATGCATGTAGGCTTGAGCTTGTTTGGTCAAAGAGAAAGAGTCAGAAATGGCAAATGATACAGCCGAAGAATAAATCAAACATAACACTGAGAGAATGATTTCAGAAAAGTAAATAGACAACAAAAAGATTACACTGCAGAGAAACAGGACTTAACTTTCCTTGGTTGATTTTAGCTGAATCCTGCGAGGCTGAAATCCATTTTTCTTAGTCAATGCTAACAAAAGATTCCAAAGTATACAAAAATTAAATTTTTAGCTCATCTGAGAATCTCAGAGCAATTCTCTTTAACCTCACAAAATTAGATCTATTTATTCATAATAATCTACTCACTCCCACAAAAATTTTTTCCAAGGGGGTCCGAGAGTCTCCCCTACGATTTTTGCAATGCTAAAACTTAATTCCTAAATTACTATAAAAATACCAACTGGGTAGTAAAATTGCTATAAAACTGGTGGCCTTTTTGCTTGAATAATCCTACTTTTTTGGAATACACTTTCATGATAATCCAACTATTTACTTTTGTTATTTCAAAGCTATTTCTATTGAAATATATTGCTTTTATTGATTTTGATTGGTTTTATAGAATTGTTTTAAATATAATGATATATTATACATACACACACATATATATATATGTCTAAAATCCGGGTTTAAAGGAAGCACAAGTTGAATTTAAAAAAAAATCCTTTATCTTCATTACTGATAAGTATACGAAATAAAGTGCAGAAAATAATATGTGTAAAGTAAAATTTTTTAACATTAAAAAGAAAAAAGAGGCTTAATAAGGAATGTATTTTCGAATATCAGATCGAGTTCCCTTATTTTTAAAACAATGTAACAAAATTCGGTATTTAGTCTTTATATTGCAGATCGTTGAATAAATTTATTTTTGGTTGAAATCAGGAAATGTAGAAAGGGAATTTCTAAATGTAATACAAATTACAAATTTATATAAAATGGCTGAGTAATTCCCCCACTCTTCCTCCCCTGCTTGTATAGACTCAGCTATAGGTGGTCTCTCTTTTAGGACCATCGCCCTAAGAATGTTTACCTAAGAATTCCTCATTAGTCTTAATCTATGACCACCTTTAATGAGCCATTGGAAACCTGCTCAATTTACGCTTCTCTTGCGCGACAGATTTATATATACCATATATATATTTTTTATTTATTTATTGCTTTTATTTTTGCATTTAACCTAGCAATCTATTAAAAAAAAAAATTGTCGTACAGGAGCTGAATAACTTAAGGTGATTTCCATTGTCTCATTAAAAGTGCACTTGTATGAGACTAATGACGAATTCATATCAGCAGACTATGGAGCGTAAAAGTTTTTATGTTTAAAATATCAGGTAAATGCCACTTATATCTTCCCCCAAATTTTCACTTATTATTGCTCTTCAAAATTTTTATAACTGAAATGAAGATACTAATATTATAAATTTGGCCTTCCTCTAGACCAATAGATCCTAACGTTTATATGTGTCTTGTACGCAATTATGTTACTTGTTGTTGTTTTTTTTTCTTGTTTATAAAGGCTCATCGTGTTATTTATTATTTATTATTTAAAGGATTATCTGCCAACGTTTCGGCTTACATTGCAAGCCATCTTCAGGGCTATCATGTATTAAAAAAATACCTTTTTTAAATTTGTGTTTTTTGGATCTACCCAACTAAAATCATCTAAGAATAATATCTACGGTCAACAAACTCTCCTTTTGATATTTATGAATGTAACTTCGATTGCTTAGTAGTCCATCACTCTTTCTTCCCGAAGAAACATTCTTCTTTTACTCTCAGTTATGTCCATATTTAACGAAACATGGTAAATCTGCATTAGATTACGCGACTTAAACGTGGCGGAGTCGGGGTTCTGCAGGGGGTACTTACATGACCCACATTGTACGGAGCCCCCGCCTCCTCTGTCTGCCTTTTGCAATTTTCCCGCGGTACCTCTGTCGAGGAAGTAGGGAGATTCGATTTGCGGCCCGCCCTAAAGAGTGGCGGACGCCTGGAAGATCAAAGTGACCGCGGACTGTGACTAATTGAGAGCCGCTCGTCCGTACAGGGGTTTCAACAGTTATCCATCGTTATGCGCCCCTGTATGGGAGATTGCTCGAGTGTGGTCAGTCGTTACTTGGGGGAGACTGAGGGTCCGATTCCCTGCTCTGAAGACTTAGTGTGTTGTGTTCTTATGGCCCATGGGAAGTACGCAAAAAGAGAGGGAGACTAGGTTGAAGTAGAAAAGGAGGGAAAAATATTAAAAGAGTGAATGGATATAATTCGAATTTGTACGAAAGAAAAGGTTAACTGTTTGACGGTTAGGGGGAGAACCTGAACATGGTACAGATCTGGCACGACCAAAATCAAGGATTCAACCCCTAAGAAGCATTCCTTAAAGGAATAGTCTGTCACGCAGGGGCTGCGTAAATTAAGCATATTTTACAAATTTCATGTACAAAGTGGTCGTAAATGACGAATTTTGTCGTATATGTCCTGTGATGACATGAACGTAAAATAAGGAAATTAGATATTTTATCTTCTTGATTGTTAGAGGGGGGGTCAGAGGAAGTGATTAAATTAAAATATTTATTTCTTCGTTATTATTATAAAGAACAAAAAAATATATAAAACAAGATATATTTAAAATGTGATTTTATAACATTATATTCTACAATAATTTTCAGATAAACGGATGTTAAGAAATAAATTTAAGAATGTAATATTAAGTGTTGCGAGGGCGCTTTTATGTTTAAATGTAGAAATCAAATTCGATATTTAGGCTTTGCAATTGAAATATCAGTCACATGAAAAAATTAGTTTTTGGTTGTAATAGAATGAAGAAAAAATGGAGAGGGGTTAATATTTATAACCATCTTTTGCATGGAATCCTAAGAATTGATTTTAAATTGTGAAATTGCAAAGTGTGCTTTAGGAAATATTTCTAAAAAATTGTATGCTATAATCTCCAAATATGTGGTTTTCGTTGATTGAGATTGTATTCGTAAAACGTAAGAATTTATAATTAATTAGTGAAATTGAAATTTCTATAAGCCGTAAAAAAAAATTGATTTCTTAAATGAAGTCACACTAACAGCGAAATTCCAAGAAAACAAAACAAACTTTATTAGGTCTAACTACCTCAGCCGGGACACAAACCCGGATTTCCTGCTTTCCGGGCAAGTATGCTAGCCTTTACACCACCGAGACTAGCTAGATAATTCCTTCTAATCCCCGCACTTTACTCCGAGTCTAAACCACCGAGTAAGACGAATATATTGTCTAATGCTCGAAGGAGCTAACATTGTCTGCTATTTGTTAAACTCCTCCAGATTTGATAAGTTCCACACAAACATCCAAGGACATCCAAATCCTCTCCTTGGCATCCCACCTTCATCCCGACAACCCTCCCCGACGCCTCAAGAGGAGGTGGCCAAGGGACCTCCTACTCCAGTCAGTTTAGTTTAATACCTAGGGAGTGAATGCACTGGCATTTTTCCCTCCCTCTCAATCCCTCCTTGACTCCCTGCCTAGCCTCCTTCTTATCTTAGGATAAGGAGATGTGTGCCAGATAGTCTATCGCGGGTTAACCTGGGCTCCTCTCTGAGGACGGGTCACGTCCCGGGATAGACGAGCAAAGACTCTTATCATGTACCCCATCAAAAAATTAAGTGTAAAAAATGTACGAATAATTTTTTTAAAATAAAGAGTTAATTCTGAAAAATATTTGTTAAACTCGTTTTTTTTCCCTTATATTTCTATTTTTTTTTAAAATAATGATATTGGTTGTAGTATTTAATCCCACGTTAATTTTATACAATAAATGCAAGGATAGGTCATAATTTAAAAAATCATTCTAAATAAGTAGAATTAAAAAAAAACTTACTACCTCTGCCGAGACTCGAACCCGGATCACCTGCTTTCGGGGTAAGTATGCTTCCTTTACACCACCGAGGCTAGCTAGATAATTCCTTCTAATCCCCGCACTTTACTCCGAGTCTAAACGGAGTTTTGACAGTCACGAAGTAAATTACAATAACAAAGTTACATTAAAACTAGTATGGTCGGCGGTCAAGACTGGAATGTCAGCACCATTTTTGGTGGTGGGGGGGGGGGAGGGGGTCTATATAGCTGGTACGAAGTGCCTTACTCAGCAACCCACTATCCAGGGAAATTACGACAAACTGGCAGGAAGCAAGACAGAAAAAGAAAATCAGACCGATTGACTTGATCAATTAAAGACTACAGCACTAATGTAAACATTATTGCTTAACTGTATACACCTCCCCTATGTAAATAACCCCTCCTTTTAAGCTGGTAAGAAAAGATTTCAGAGATTGAGCACCTCCTTAATATGTATAGAACTCAAAAATTTGTACTAAGGCAATAGAATGCTGTATATAGACTCATACCTTCATATAACAAAGAATGTGAGCATAAGAACATAAAATACCACTGCCGCTCACAGCTCACACTCTGAACGGGAATTGTGTAAACAAATATTTAACAAATAAATGAGATTACCGTATACCGTATCCCTCATCCCTTGGGATATTTAGCAAGTCCAAGCTAATATCCTGGGTTATAAAAAGCAGTAGAGGGGACGAGGTTCCTGGGGGCGAGTGACCATTCCTGGTTTCGGGATGGGTATCAAGCCCAAAATGGTGTTGCAGAGACTTCGCTTGCGATGCGGATCTATAAATATGCCGGTCATGGACATTACAGTGCCATAAGGCTCGACCTGGAAAAGGTAGAGACCGGATGGGGCTGGAAGCAAGTAGTAGGTAGTCTGGATTGGTTACAACCTAAGTGTTGGGAACGGATCTCACGCCTTTATTTACACATGTATGTCTTTCCCCCCCGAACACTCGAAATCCTCTAAGTATTTGTTGGATCCAGGGGTTGGAGATAAGTATGAAGTCATCTAGTGGATATGACCTCGGTGGAGAATTTATAATTATTTCTTTTTGTGTATTCACTACACTCTTTATCCCACCTGTTCTTATATATATGTTTATGTATAGAAATATTTATTCAATTTATTCAATGCTGTTTTAACTATTAACTTTGTTATCTACAAATTATCTGATGTATATAAATGGATGAAAGATAAAACAAAGAGTGAGGTCTGCTATCTTGTCTTACCCCTTTCTGGCACGCAACCCTCTGCCTAATCAACATAATCCATTGTAAATCCACCGAGTAACTAACCACTTGAGTAAACCTCTTAACTAATTTATCTGAGAATTTATCTGGAGCACTCCAGCTAAGGTAGTTCTTCTACAGCTAGGGAAATAGAGACTTACTAAAGAGAAATACAGATCATTTCTTCATCTTATTTCAATCAAAAATAAAATTCATTAAACTGTTTGCTATTAAAAAAACAACAAAAAAACAACTAAATATCGAATTTTATTTCTATAATTTTAAAATAAGTAGCGCAATAATAGAAATAAAAATAATAACCCTCGAAAATAAATTCTTAAATATGATGAATATTTTACACCCATGTTATATTGCATTAAAAAAAAAAAATATGAAGTTTTAACCCTACAAAATCATTGTACTCGCTTCGGCGGTACATATACTAAAATTGGAACGATACAAAATCATATTTTACATATATTTTGTTCTAAAAACTTGGTAACACTAACAACAACTAAGATACTCGGAATTAAAAGTTGTGTTTACCCCCTGAACTTCCCCTCCCCCTCAACCACTAACGAACTCCCAAATTTGGTTTCATTATTTTAAAATTTTCCCAAGCTAGAGCTTGTAGTGGCAATATGTATATATTTGTATATACACTATTATTTGTTTGATTTTTCTGCTTATTGCTTATGGATTTTCTTCTGGTATTTATGTAATACTTGCCAATTTATTTGTGGAAAACCTAAAATTCTTGCCGCTTAGGCGTTTGCAAATGTAGCACACAAATTTTAGTGACTAAAATATTTTCAGCAGCGTTTTTCATATATTCTGCCCTGGAATGCAACTTTAATGGCTTCATTCCTTCGGACTGCTTTTTAATTTGTGCGTTACGATCTCAATCTCTTCATTCCACATACAGTTTGACAGACATATTGTTAGTATTTCTCATTGAGCTTACAGCTAGATTTCTAATTGCTGATTAAAATCTATTAACTAATGTAATTAATCGATGGTTTACTTATCGAAATATACCCCCACATATTTTTGGGCATTTATAAAACCATATCTTCACTCATGCCTAAGCTTTTGAGTAGAGTCAGGTATGTACAAGAAAAAAAGAAAACAAATAAAGTGAGTTTTCTGAAAGGAAGAATGAAAGACACTTTTGTTGAAAAAATTTCAATTCTTATGAAGAAATGGGGATAAGAAGTCCAATTCTCAATTTCATTGAAATATTTGATATGAATCTTTAATTTCCGTTTCCAAACAATCCGTACAACTTTACTTGGTACTGTATTTTAGGAAAGGGACGTAGGAGCGCCAGGGTAGCTCTGGGGATCCGTTCCCGCAACCCTGAAGCTGCGGGTTCAAATCCCGCCCTGGGCAAGCTTCTATCGATAAATAAAAACTTATCCTCAGCCATGGATGTTTAGAATGGGGTGGCACCCTATAAATAGCCTCTCCCACCATGACCCTAACTTGTTGAAAGGGAGGCTAACATTTCATAATAAATAAAATAATAATAAATAAATAAAGAAACGTAGTCTGTTGAGATCTACTAAAAAGAATGGTAGGGGCCTTTTTTTTATTATTTTTTTTTTTTAGTTTTCAAGGAGANACACACACACACACACACACACACACACACACACACACACACACACACACACACACACACACACACACACACACACACACACACACACACACACACACACACACACACACACACACACACACACACACACACACACACACACACACACACACACACACACACACACACACACACACACACACACACACACACACACACACACACACACACACACACACACACACACACACACACACACACACACACACACACACACACACACACACACACACACACACACACACACACACACACACACACACACACACACACACACACACACACACACACACACACACACACACACACACACACACACACACACACACACACACACACACACACACACACACACACACACACACACACACACACACACACACACACACACACACACACACACACACACACACACACACACACACACACACACACACACACACACACACACACACACACACACACACACACACACACACACACACACACACACACACACACACACACACACACACACACACACACACACACACACACACACACACACACACACACACACACACACACACACACACACACACACACACACACACACACACACACACACACACACACACACACACACACACACACACACACACACACACACACACACACACACACACACACACACACACACACACACACACACGCACGCACGCACGCACGCACGCACGCACACACACACACGCACGCACACACACACACACACACACACACACACACATATATATATATGTCTAAAATCCGGGTTTAAAGGAAGCACAAGTTGAATTTAAAAAAAAATCCTTTATCTTCATTACTGATAAGTATACGAAATAAAGTGCAGAAAATAATATGTGTAAAGTAAAATTTTTTAACATTAAAAAGAAAAAAGAGGCTTAATAAGGAATGTATTTTCGAATATCAGATCGAGTTCCCTTATTTTTAAAACAATGTAACAAAATTCGGTATTTAGTCTTTATATTGCAGATCGTTGAATAAATTTATTTTTGGTTGAAATCAGGAAATGTAGAAAGGGAATTTCTAAATGTAATACAAATTACAAATTTATATAAAATGGCTGAGTAATTCCCCCACTCTTCCTCCCCTGCTTGTATAGACTCAGCTATAGGTGGTCTCTCTTTTAGGACCATCGCCCTAAGAATGTTTACCTAAGAATTCCTCATTAGTCTTAATCTATGACCACCTTTAATGAGCCATTGGAAACCTGCTCAATTTACGCTTCTCTTGCGCGACAGATTTATATATACCATATATATATTTTTTATTTATTTATTGCTTTTATTTTTGCATTTAACCTAGCAATCTATTAAAAAAAAAAATTGTCGTACAGGAGCTGAATAACTTAAGGTGATTTCCATTGTCTCATTAAAAGTGCACTTGTATGAGACTAATGACGAATTCATATCAGCAGACTATGGAGCGTAAAAGTTTTTATGTTTAAAATATCAGGTAAATGCCACTTATATCTTCCCCCAAATTTTCACTTATTATTGCTCTTCAAAATTTTTATAACTGAAATGAAGATACTAATATTATAAATTTGGCCTTCCTCTAGACCAATAGATCCTAACGTTTATATGTGTCTTGTACGCAATTATGTTACTTGTTGTTGTTTTTTTTTCTTGTTTATAAAGGCTCATCGTGTTATTTATTATTTATTATTTAAAGGATTATCTGCCAACGTTTCGGCTTACATTGCAAGCCATCTTCAGGGCTATCATGTATTAAAAAAATACCTTTTTTAAATTTGTGTTTTTTGGATCTACCCAACTAAAATCATCTAAGAATAATATCTACGGTCAACAAACTCTCCTTTTGATATTTATGAATGTAACTTCGATTGCTTAGTAGTCCATCACTCTTTCTTCCCGAAGAAACATTCTTCTTTTACTCTCAGTTATGTCCATATTTAACGAAACATGGTAAATCTGCATTAGATTACGCGACTTAAACGTGGCGGAGTCGGGGTTCTGCAGGGGGTACTTACATGACCCACATTGTACGGAGCCCCCGCCTCCTCTGTCTGCCTTTTGCAATTTTCCCGCGGTACCTCTGTCGAGGAAGTAGGGAGATTCGATTTGCGGCCCGCCCTAAAGAGTGGCGGACGCCTGGAAGATCAAAGTGACCGCGGACTGTGACTAATTGAGAGCCGCTCGTCCGTACAGGGGTTTCAACAGTTATCCATCGTTATGCGCCCCTGTATGGGAGATTGCTCGAGTGTGGTCAGTCGTTACTTGGGGGAGACTGAGGGTCCGATTCCCTGCTCTGAAGACTTAGTGTGTTGTGTTCTTATGGCCCATGGGAAGTACGCAAAAAGAGAGGGAGACTAGGTTGAAGTAGAAAAGGAGGGAAAAATATTAAAAGAGTGAATGGATATAATTCGAATTTGTACGAAAGAAAAGGTTAACTGTTTGACGGTTAGGGGGAGAACCTGAACATGGTACAGATCTGGCACGACCAAAATCAAGGATTCAACCCCTAAGAAGCATTCCTTAAAGGAATAGTCTGTCACGCAGGGGCTGCGTAAATTAAGCATATTTTACAAATTTCATGTACAAAGTGGTCGTAAATGACGAATTTTGTCGTATATGTCCTGTGATGACATGAACGTAAAATGAAAGACCACCCGCTATATACCTGGCTCTAAACTGTCCGGAAAGAAAGACCGGGGGGGGGGGGGGAGGGGACTAATACTTAACTTTCTAATCGCTTTTGGAAAAACGGTATAAAACATAAATGTAAGGAAATTTTACACCAATTATGTTAAATCAACTTTACCGTAACTCAAAATATTTTATTATAAATTTTTCTATTCCCTTAAGTCCATTATTCCTACGATCTAATTTAAACAAAAATTAATTAGGAGATAACTAGTTTACCATTGAGCTAATGAGATGTTCCATAGTCAGGTATTCGTTCTTTTAAATTTTAAAACTGATTTGTATTTGTAAAAAAATTTTTTTTTTCTTTTTACCAAGGGTTTTGGCCTAAATTTCAAGCCTTCATCAGGGCAAATGGGCTGATAGAAAGAGAGTGAGAGATAGAGATGAGAGAGAGAGAGAGAGAGAGAGAGTGTGAGAGAGAGAGAGAGAGCGAGAGAGAGAGGGGGGACCTGCTCTACGGTAACTCGATCTAGTTCATGACTGAGCATTAAGATATAAATGTGCAGTTCTAAATAAGTTAAAAATTTTTATTGCAAAATTAAGTGTAAAATTTTAAATATAAAATTTTTAATAAAGCTCTCAAAAGGAAGATATTTCCTGTGAGACCAAAATTTAAATTCTTAAAAACTTGAGGTTACAATAATAAAAAAATGTATATACACTGGGGGACAAAAAAACCGGCGCACCTGGAATTTTACCTGAAAAATGCAAATTAAATAATTATTTTTGTATGCGGTGTAATAACTGGCACGACAGATCAAATGGGAGTACGATTCCTTATGTTTTGACAACAAATGTCTTAATCCTCTCTAGGATTAATGATATAAACTGAAAGATGGACTTTATCTCTCCTTTCTTTCTTAAAGGAAAAATTCATAATTTTGAATTCAGTTTGTCTCCAGAAACACATTGATTGGCGTTTCTTCTTTCCTTTCTTTCTTAAAGAGAAAATTCATAATTTTAAAACATTAAAAATGGTTTTGACGACAGAGGTTGTTGCGCGAATTATGGCGTTGATCGAAGACGGCCGAAGCCAACGATACGCGGCCAGAGTTCATGGACTGCCTGAAACAACAGTTCGCCGGGCAGTTCAGAGGTTTCGCGAAACTGGTAGCTATGCCAGGAGGCCGGGATCAGGCCGTCCAAGAGCGACACTCCCAGCTGATGATCGCTTCATTGCTCTCCAGGCCCTCAGAAATCGCTTTCAATCAAATGTAAGCGTGCGAACAGTAAGGAGGAGGCTTGCAGAGCTCGATATCCACTCCAGAGTCCCCGCATCCGGCCCTCTGCTCACCGCAGCGCACCGAACAGCTCGCCTCAACTTTTGTCGAGAACATTCCGCCTGGACAGAAGATGATTGGGCCTCTGTTCTCTTTTCTGACGAGTCCAGGTTTAACCTGTACGGTGCAGATGGCCGAGTTCGAGTGTGGAGAAGATTAGGCGAGCGATATGCACAGTGCAACATTAGGGGAAGAGTGCAGTTTGGAGGGGGCTCGGTGATGGTTTGGGGTGGAATTTGTTTAGAGGCTAAGACAGACCTCTATGTGTTCCGAAGGCCAACGCTTAATGCACATACGTATGTGACTGACATTCTGGAGGAATATGTGGTACCGTTTGCCACGTTTATCGGACCCAATTTCCTTTTTATGCATGATAATGCACGGCCACACGTCGCACACGTTGTAAGGGACTACCTGGATGAGGTAGGCGTCCGCACTTTGGAGTGGCCAGCTCGCAGCCCTGACCTCAACCCTATCGAACACCTTTGGGACCAGCTTGGAACGTCCATTCGGCGACAACAGAACCCACCAAGTGACCTCCAAGAGCTAAGGACGGCTCTGGTACGTGAATGGGATCAGATACCTCAAAATCGTGTAGCCAACCTGATTCGCAGTATGCCTAGAAGAACCCGGGATGTTATTCAAGCAAGGGGAGGCAACACTCGGTACTAATGACTCACATTTCTTAATAATAGAGTGTTATTTTTCGTTTAGAGTGTGTTTATTTTTTTCTAAAAGTGACCATTTTTCTTTTCTTTTTCAATAAAGATTTTTTTACCCACTCATGTTGTGTTTTTTACCCTTTATTCTTGGTATACAACAAACAGAATATATCACAATAAATAAAGGTGAGCAAATTGTGACCTTTGACCTGTTATAAAAATATTTATATGCATTTTTCAGGTAAAATTCCAGGTGCACCGGTTTTTTTGTCCCCCAGTTTATCTAAAAAGGTGTGAAATGATATCGCATAATATTTCTATTTTATATAATTATAAAAATAAAAAAACAAAACAAAACAAAAAACAACGCATAATTAAGAATATAACTACGATGGCTAAGTACTCTATCTTTAAGGGTAGTACAAAGCCAGTTTTAATGGTCTTTCCTCGTATGCTCATTGCCCGCCTAGGCTTGTAAAATGTAAATTGTTATTACTTTTACCCGTGTCCAACTTTAATAAAAACATTAGGAAATCTGCTTAGTTTACTCAGCTCCTGTTGGACAGACATTTTATAATTTCCCGGACAAGTTTCCACCCTTCAGTCCTTTTCAAGGGTTTTTTTTCCTCTAAATTTTCACTAAAGGAATTACCTATTTAGTCGTGTTTGTTCTTATTGCAATATTCTGACTATAATTACAATACTATTGAACTATATTGAGACTATATAGACACATCCATGAGTAAACATTCAATTTTTAGTTATGTAATTTAAAACTAAATAATTTGACAAAAATTACTGTTTAATAATTTAATTAACAAAACCCAAAAAATCCTCTTGAGAATGATTGTAAGTTTGTAACATGTTGGACTAACCGTAAATTGGCTTCAAAATTATTTATAGACACTCACATATGCCCTAATTAGGTCGGGAAAATTAGTAAAACTTGAAAAAATGTTCATAATCTAAATCAGTTTGTAATTTAAACGAAGAAGTTATATCGAATAATTTATAAACTTATTTAATTGAAGTTCTGTGGGATTGTTTTTTTTTTTTTTTTTTTTTTTTTTTTTTTTTTTTTTTTTTTTTTTTTTTTTTTTTTTTTTTTTTTTTTTTTTTACAAAATTAAATATTTAGCTCCTGAACCGATGTTAGTTTAGACGCGAAAATAGTTTACAAAATACATAAATAAGAACAGGAGGAAAATTTTCGGGGAGATTTCTCACCCTTCGCCAGTGAGNTTGTTTCTTTTTTTTTTTATATGGATGATTAATTAAAAGAGTTCACAAACTTCTGTTCCTAACCACTTTTGGAGTTGTTTTAATTGTTTTTAAACTTTTCCTTCGCGTTTTTGATTGTTAAATATTCATATATTTAAAGCGTACGAGTCAGGAATCAGAGGAACGGTTGGGGCAATAGAAGAATAATATTTTGGGAGTAGGACTTTGTATATTCACACTCAGACATTGACATTCCTCTTCACTTCTGTCAAATCCCTGCTTCACGACATATCGAAACCTCCACTAAAAGGTAAAAAGAAATCCATGAAATTACAGTTCGTTTGGGTATATACTATTCACGTTGGTCCCATCATGCTTTCGGAATATTTCACCGATCCTAAAACAGGGAAGCATCGAAGTTGAATATGTTTGTGTGTATGTGTATGTCTGTCCACACTTTAGCGTATTCCCCCCCCCCCCATTCTTGGTAGTTACATTCTTAACTACCTTTCTTAACTTGCGTTTTACGTAACATTTTTTAAGAAGTCAAATATTGGGAAATTAAATTTTAGACTTTTACATTCTTTACATTTTTCCATGACTAAAATAACTTCCAAATGTTGTTTAAGATTTTTTGATTAAGTATCTTTTTAGATAATCCATGAATCCTCCATGTCGGACTTTAGCAAGAAGAAGAAGACAAATCGGATAGATAAATGGAGCCTGAAATAAAGCTCAAATATCGGAATTGTTTTATTTTTATTTCGAATATTGTCAGTGCTTATGATGAAACACACACACAATTACACATAGTTGAGGGAAATCTGCTAAAAATGCAATTTGGTATCTGCTAAGTAAAACAGTCATCTTGACATTGTTCATATTAACGATATTGATGAGGACAAATGATATTTTAAATTTTTTCATTGTAGGTTCGTATTCAAAGTTTTTTTGATATGTGGAGAGCATAAGTTTCATGTGGGCAGACAAAATTAATTTGTTTCCTCGATCCCATAGGTTTCCACTTAGAGGGGAAGGGGGGAGTTTCCACTCGGAGACAAAAATATTAAATTAATTTAGAGAACCTATCTGCTACATTGATTGTTGTAAATTAACAATTCTTGCATAATGAGGAGATAAAAAAGAATAGTTGAAAATGGAGGACAGACAGAATGGGAGAGTAGAAAAAGAATAATTTGAATGATGAAGAGATTCATAGAAGTATCTGGAGTGAGTGGGGTGGTATAGTGGGTGAGGGGGTAGTAGAGAGAGTGAGAGGGTGGTAGAGAGGGAGTGAGGGTGGTAGAGAGAGAGTGAGAGGGTGGTAGAGAGGGAGTGAGGGTGGTAGAGAGAGAGTGAGAGGGAGGGAAGAGAAGAAATGCGCGTCGGTGCTTAATTCCAGGCACCCCCTTCTCATATACCACACTCCCTTCCCCCATCCAATCCCTCCACCTCTTCTCCACCCTCTCACGCTCCTAAGAAGTGCCAAGTCCCCTCCAGACATCTCTCTTCGCTTGCAGCTCCTTTTGGCTGGCAGGCAACTTCTCTCTTTCTCTTACTGTGTCAGTAACTTTAACTAAGTAACTGCCTCTTAATGACAACCATTCAATTAATTCTATAAAAGTTGAGGCAGAAAGAAATCGATCATAAAAAAAAAAAAAAAAAATTATTTAAAAAGAAAATTATTGTGGACCATAAAAACTGGCTTCCTGTAGGTGAAAAGTCGGAACAAAAGCCGAGAGAATGGAAATGTCTAATCCATGAGAATGTGACTTAAAGTACGAAAACGTCCTTACTACGCGAGAGTTGTTCGAAAGATATGAAAGATTCTAGTACGATTCTATAAGTCTCTGGCCTTAATCAAATGTAAGCGCTAGGAAAACGTCACGGTTTTTAAGTAATAAGACATACATAAAAGTTTTTTTTTTTTTTTAATGGTGTGTCAATCTTTGATTATTTACGCCAGGGAGATATAATATAATTATTTTGATCGAAAATATTCTGAAGATGTAACTTGGAGTGGCCCCCTAGTTTTGAAATTTAGAAACAAATTACTATTTCACTTTTGCTTCAAATTTAGATGATGGGTTGAAGTGGTTTTGTAGATGTCCAAATTAAATAATTTTCAATGTGTCTATCATCATTATTAGTGTTATAAAAAAAAAAAATTAAAATATCATAAGTGAAAAAAATGTAATTATTTCTTACATTACGTATCATTGTTACAAAAGATTCACTTTTATGAAATATATTTGAGAAAGAACTTGGAGATTGAGGGCCTACGACCTCCACCTTCCTGCCCTGCTTTGGATTAGTCTCAACGACATTAAGTTTCATTTGTTATTTTGTTGGGGTACGGTAAAGGTAGATCTAAAAAATACAATTTAAAAAAAATGTGTCTTTTTTTTATTTCCTGTCATAATTATAATTACAATCTCTGAATTATTTATTATCTGCCAGGTAGATAATTAAAATATATACATTTTAATTGTATTTTATTTGGATCTACCTTGTCCGAACCCCTACATAAAACATCTTATAATCTCCACGGTAAAAAAACTCTCCGTTTGGAAATTAAGTTTTGTTTATTCTGTTATTTATTTTTAAGATTAGTCTTATGTATTGATGGTTTGATATAACAATATCAAGAACAATATATATTCTTCTAAAACAAGAAGAATCTAGACTTTAATTCTTATGTATGTCTATTTTAAGGAAATATGGAGAATACAATTAGTTTCGACGGGTCCTGGGAAGTGGACTATTTTTTCCTGGATATTTTTTGCCTGGCACAGGAATTTGAAGTTTGAAGTCCGGACTTTCTTAGGTGCCATTTAGTGAAGACTCCTGGCGGAGGATTCGTAAGAAAAGAAAGAGGATTTACGGCCTAACGAAAGACCCAGAAGTTCCAGGGAAGTTCCAGGCCTGATTGTACTACCTCCAGAGTGGAAACTTTACCCCTGACCCGTGTCCCGAGAGCCAAAAGCTGATTACCTGTAGACAACTATGGAAGAGGGACGTCTGCCAAATCTTCCTTTACTGCTTCTTCTCTAGGGACTTATTTTGGGATTTCCTAAATTTGGCCCTCAATTTCGAATTCCCTTTCATTACCCCATACCGGTAGGTGCTTTACCCTGACAATTATTTTCTAAATATGAGAATGGAGAATGATGATTTTTACAGATATTCCTCATCAGGACCTATTGGAATTACAGGCGACAAGTTTAAATAGAAAAAGAAATTATTTTTATAAAAATTTAACTTAACTCAAAGTACTATGAAAAGTATTCTAACCAAATTTTCATTATCGAAATAATTTGACTCGTTAATCAAATACCATATAATTTGGTTCACATATAAACAGTTTCGAATCCCTCCCGAAACTAAAAAATTCCAGTTTATTCTTATGACATATTTTTGAAGAAAAATTTCAATATTTTTCTGTTCCCATCTAATAAACACTAAAATAACAATTCAAATATATATATATATATATATGCCAAATATATAAATATATATTTGTTTAGAACAATATGTCACTTTGTCAAGTTTGATTTTCCCTAAAACAACTAAAACACTTAATTTAATTAATGTTTTTGAATCAACTGTATTCTAACTCATATTTATTTCTTAAATTAAATTTTAATTAGAATTTCAATAGTTATTGACACCTATCTAATGTCTCAGNCCCCCCCCCCCCCTCACCCCCTTCCCATCGAGTCAGTGTTAAGTTAGTCACAGTCAGTGTCAGTTTCCGCTTCATATCGCGTGCTTCAGAGCGTCAGGCTGGTCGTAGTCTTTGTAGTGCCGGTAAAGTGAAGTGATAAGTAACGGTAATTAACAAGTTATTTTGTGGCCTCTTTGTAAATGAGCATATTTAATTCAGATGTTCATGTAGGCTTCGACGGTCGTCAGATGTATTTACCGTTTCTTCTTCCGGGTTGGACCGTGTCAAGTTGTTGATATTTGCCGAGCTTTCGCACATCATGTGATGGCTTCTTCAGGGCTGAATAGAGAAGAATTCCAAATAATATTGTCAGAGTTTATTTCTTAAGCATAATCGGATAAATAGGAGTAGATATTTCCTGATATGTCAAGTGCGACAACTAAAAAACAAATCGAATTAGCAGACGTAATATTTAGTTTAGAGTTATGAAACTAAACACAGATTTCATTGATGGAAGATATATTGTAAAAGTGTGTGGGATTACATCACGGGAAATGTTCAAATTTACGTATTGGTCAGCTGCAAAAGTGAGTAATTCGCCTAGTTTACGCAGCTCCTAAGTCTCGGAGCTTTTTTCTATTATGGTGGTCAAATTTGTAAATGGTGTACCATCCATGCATTTGGTTTTTAAAAAAACAACATATATATTAAATTTATCAAATGACAATGCAAAACTATAGCAAACTACTTGAGCTGAAATTTAACGCAAGGTTTGTAGTAGTGGATTCCAATATTTTAGTGTCTGACTGAGAGCTACAAATTAGTGGGAATGTCAGTCGGCCATTATTATTGTCGGATACGTATATAGCAGCAATAGTTTCGTGAAATTTTCTACAAACTAATGCCGACTATTTACACTCCAAACGAACGCGCTATTGGTAAATCCCTTGAAGTAGTAAATAACGACGTACGACTGGAGAAAGGACTATGGCTGAAAAGCTAGTGGAAAAAAAAATCCATCCACTCAAGCCACCTGATATACCACCCCCACTTGACCACACCCAATCAAATTTACCTTACCCCCACCGACCCGCCATCCATCGGCTTCTGCCCCACTAAACCCCTTCCTCCCCAGAAACACGAGAAGGGACGGGTTTTCAGAGTGACCCCCCAGCTTCTAGGTATATCGGTGTCAATGGAAACATGATATAAAGTAAAGATATGACTTTACACTGAATCGCACGGTTTATTTATTTATTCCAGCTGATGATCTCATCTTCAGGGCTCTGGAGTCTCCAGAGAGACATAAGGTCATCAGGTACTTGTTAAGCTGGGCGCTATCAGACCCTCCCTTATGAAGTGTATAGCCGGAACACCTTCTGTGAAGTATATTATATATTTTTGAAAGCACAAAGATACTAATTATTTGTTGGAATAGGGATAAGTCCTTACGTACATCTAAATGAGGGTAAGAATCATAATATGAAGATCATATTTCATCTGAAATAAAATGATTTAGGTTATTGCAAAACTCACCAAATTATTAGACATTAATTTTTTCATTTTACTTTTTTATTATTTTGCCCTAAAGGCATTTCATTTTTCTAAATATTAATTTAAAAACTTAGATGGTTTTATTAAAATATATTTTACATTTGTAAAATATATTTTAATAATATATTTATAAATGTAAAATAATATAACTATTTAGCTAACCTAACGTTTAAAGCATCCATATCTAAGACTTTCTAAAGCAACCATTCATTTCAGGCAAATAGTTATGCTAATAATTTAAAATATTTAAATTACTACTCTAAAAATATTTCAATTTATTACTAGTTTCTAAAAATCTAATTCCTATTTATGAATTCCTTCTAATTCCTTCAAAATTCTCAAATAATAATANAAAATATAATATATAAAAGACTTATAGATGAATAAAAAGGGACTCAAGCAAAGTAAATAATCAAATTAAGTAAATAAAATATCTTTCTAAAAAAACAAAACACTATGACCTAGAAGTAGATAAAACTCTAAATTAAAAAACTATATTATCTAAGAGATATATCTAAAATATAAGAGATAATTGACAATCAGCAAGTTTTATTAACATATCCTCCTATTAATATTTATAACTAGCAAATAAACATAAAATTTAATTTAATCAAGCAAAATGTATTCAGTTTATTGGGGAAGAAGTAGATAAAAGAATTGAAAAAAAAAAAAAAAAAAAAAACTTTTAATCAAAACCAAAATGCAGTCTGAAACATAAAGTACTAAGCTAAGCTATTATTAAACTAACAATGAAATGTCATAATTTGCACAGCTAAACAATATATTTTCTAAAGAGAAAATTTTCATCTCAAACGATACAGTTAGAAACTGTTGAACATATGCTAGAAAATAACTGTAAATAAATAATAATAATAATATAATTACAAATATAAATTAGGTAGATGATACTACAAATAGAAAGAAATCAAGAGAGCATGTATAATATGAAAAAACCTCCAACTTATATTAAAAAGCATA
The DNA here is from genome assembly GCA_000696205.2 of Oncopeltus fasciatus. Classification (NCBI taxonomy): domain Eukaryota; kingdom Metazoa; phylum Arthropoda; class Insecta; order Hemiptera; family Lygaeidae; genus Oncopeltus; species Oncopeltus fasciatus. The sequence continues at coordinate 176,293 of KZ807932.1, forward strand.
TATATGTTTCCCATATTTTCCTTTTACATATTGGTACCTATGATAGTGTAAATTTTGGATTTAAAATAAAATTATACTTTTTTTAAGTTAGTTTTCTCTATGTGAAAAACCATTATGATTAGAAAATAATAAGGAAAAAATGGCAAAATAAATGATGAAAATAAATGTTTCTTTCAAGGACAAATTCCAAGCAGCACCACTCATTTCTATTATGTGGGATCACATTTGTCTTTGTAAGAAACATATTGCTAAGGGTTTTGTTCTTAAATAGTGACCATAAAGTGCAGGTTAGAATTACGGCCTTGCAGGCTAATTTTTCTTAAAGTACTAATTGTGATATAATTAAAATTATATGAGAAAAATGTTGCTTATTGTAAGTAGCATGTGAAGTAAAATTGAATTTTATCCATGTTCTGTTAATATTAATTGCTTCAGTCAACTTTCAAACTTATTTTCTTATGAAGCTATATAAATATAATTTCAATAACATTAAAATAGAAAATAAAATTAATCATTTATACTGAAACATTTTATTTTAATTTTTTTTCGATATTATTTTCGGTTCTAAATAATAAACATTGAAAATGGTAGTAATGAAAATTTATTTTGTGTTTGAAAGATTATAATAAGCAATCTTGTATGTAAGCAATCTTTTTAATTATTAATTTCTTTTTTTTTGTTTACGAAAATCGACTTAGGAATTTCAGTAGAAGACATAAGAATAATAATATTATTAACGTTTTATCTCGAGCATAGCATATTAATCAAAATGTTAATGAATATAGTTTTAGAAGTTTAAATGCTGTAAGATATAATTTGACGTAATTAAAATTAAAATATTAGAATTATATGTTAAAATACAATACAATCCAGGTTTAGACTGATTTTATATTTGGTTTTTAAAAANATATATATATATATTAACAGACGAGAATACATTTTATTTATTTTCACCTTGAAATAAAGATGAAGTAATAATCTGGTTAACTTGGTAAAAATCAAAACATAGTTATGTTAAAAGTATGCAAAATGGAATACTTATTGCTCATACATTACTTTATTATTAAATAAAATCTACTCTTTTAGTTTCATTTTGTAGTTAATGTTTTTTAACATTAAATTTAAAGTAATAATTCCTTGCTAATACTGAAAGTAGCTAAATGTCGTAATATATGTTATTTAGATAAATGTTGTATATGCCGTTGGGTTAAAGGTAAATTAGCGACTCTTAAATAAAAGCCCAATTTAGTAAGAGTGACAAAATACATCCAACTGAATGTTTTATTTGTTTGGGTGTCTAGCGTTGTGATTTAAACATAGAATTATATGTATTGAAATATATTGAAGTTATGTGTCTTTGATTTTTTTTTTTTGTCAAGGTATAAATTGGTAACAGTGTTTTATGATGATTGGGTTACCAATGAGTTAACAATGAAGATTCTTTGTTCCGTTGACATGAAGATATTGCCATTGATGGCACCAGAATGATCTGTTGTGATATTGATTGGTGATAGCATTGTCTGATATTTATAATAGTAAAGAAACGAGAAAAAGAAGTAGGCTTGTGCTTGATAAAGCGATGGAATTGTGTGCAGATAACAATAGCAGAGAATCATGAGTTCGATCGCTAAATGACAGATGAAATTAAGAAATAAGGGATGAAGAAATAAAATAAAAAAAGTTCTTGTCTTCTAAATATCACCAAATGTACCTATGGGCCCTTCTAGAAAGGGATACTTTGTGGCTGCAAAATAGAGTTGTACTTTTTACTTGTCGTGGTTGTTCAAAATTATTTTGCAACTGAAGAATGTATCTTTCAACTAGAGTTGACTCTATGTTGAAAATTGTATAAATACAAAATATAAATACAAAAAGTTATTTTATATCTATTGCACATTTTATTATTAATACTTGTTTCTCATCGATAAAAACCGATTTAATTAAGCATGACTCTATTCATGACTGAACCGAAATGTTAACCAGCCATTGTACCCTGCAATTTTAATAAGATATGAATTTTTCAAAACCCTTAACTTCTTAAGCTGTGAAAAAACTGAGAATATTGAAAGTGATAGGAATATTTGTTACAGGTTATAAAATAGTAATTTTGACTTAATAAAAATGTTTTTTAAATTAAAAAATAATCAAAATTTCTGTATACTCCAAAACTGAGCGCTTCTGAGATACAAGATGCCTTCCTAAAAACTCAGTGATTCCCCAAAATGTATAAGAAAGCGAACCTGCTTATCTCATGGCCATTCCTTCTTATTCCCATTTTGTGATATTCCTTCCTTTCCCTGCACTCTGAGGATGACATTTCGGATCATGAAAGGCATAAGTATTGACAAATAAAGAAATTGTATGAAAGTTTGGGTACTTTATTTGCCTACATATACACGCTTGCTTACAAACCTAGTTCCTCTTAGAATGCACATTCAAAAGTATGGAAGAATGTTTGGTTGTGCAAGAGTATGTACGAGGTGAAAATAAATAAATAATTAAACGAATATACTTTATGTATATATATATA